>CM044549.2:32478887-32666387 GCA_024416835.2 Perccottus glenii
AGCTGGAAAGATTACAAATCTCTTTTGCTGGGAGTCCTGACCCCATGGAAGTGGCTATTGTATGTTTTTGGTGGAAGGGGAAACCGGAGTATCCGACTGACTGTTACAGTTCTCAGTCATCCAGGTCATCTTGAAGAAAAGGTTAAAGCAAAAGCATTTAGAATCAGTTTTCAAGGTGAAGACGTCTTGTCTCTTAATTCCAAGAGACTTTATCAATTCTTAGATCAACTGGTAAGAGAGCTGAGCTTTATCTCTAGAGGGAGGAGTTTGACCTGAAACTAACTCTGATTGGACCAGGCTGTTCAGGTCTCATAGTCGTTAACTATGACAGGACAGTGTGACTCGTGATGTGAGAGTCGTAAAAAGCTCAGGTGAGTCGTTAGTGTCACTGTTGTGTTTATTGTCCTTCTAGAGTCGAAACTGTTATGATTTCGGTTTTTAAAATATTGTTTTAGATTTTAAAATATAAGCTTTTCCATTACCTACCAGTTGATCTCAAAATTGATTAATCTCTTGGAATTAGAGACGAAACATCTTCACCTTGAAAACTGAGTCCAGATGCTTTTACTTAAACCTTTTTTTCAAGATGTCCTGGATGACTGAGAACCTTCACAGACATTTTGATAAACAAAACTCTAGAAGGACAACAACACCTCAAGTGAGCAGTAATCTCTCCCATCAGGAGTCACACTGACCTTTTTATATGGTACAACTTTGAGACCAGGACAGCCTCGTCCAATCAGAGTTAGTTTTAGGTCAAACCCTTCCCTCTAGAGATAAAGCTCAGTTCTCTTACCATTTGAACTCGGAATTGAAAAAGTTACTTCTTCACCTTGAAAACTAAGTCCAGATGCCTTGGCTTTAATCTTTTTCTTCACTAATATAACAAAGAAAAAAGACCTAAATATGAGTTAATGTTAGCTAAATCAAAATAACAGTACATACCTTTTTTAACAGTTTTGTGTTCACTATTAACATACTGTATTTGCTGCACTAGCTGTAGCTCAGAAGGAAAGGATAACCTCATAAATTAAATAACTTTAGTTCAATCCCTTTTCTTCAGATCGACCCCAACCCGAGTCCAGAGCCACGCAGCTTCAGAGCCTCTCGGCTACGACGTCCAAACCTTTGGCTCGTCGCTGCCGGTCAAAGTCATGGAGGCGCTGACGATGGCTGAAGGTAATGACGCGTGTTATTTGTTTGGGTTAAGTAGTTTAAAAGGTGGCACAATATATTTTAAGCCACTGGTTTCAGTTTTAACACTTCTTTTCCCTTCACTGTTAAATTGAATAACAGCTGATGAGCAGATTTCTGTGAAAGTGGATGAAAGCAGCTGGGCCTGGATGGTCTGTGGAGAAAAAGTTATCATCTGGAAAATCTGCCAAACAGCTGTGGCCAAGGTAATAAGTTTTCACAGGCTAGCCCTTTGTCATTGTGTAAATAGCGAAGGGCTGCCAAGATCATAAAGGAAAAGTGTGGTTTTAAAATGTCACAAAGCTGAATATTTCCTCTTGTTTTCCCGGCAGCTGTCTGTGTGTAAGGAGCTGCAGTTGCCCAGCAGTGACTACAGCTACACAGCTGACCTCGTGGCCATCTCCTCAGGGACTCCTCTGGACTCAGCGCCGGTCCAGTCAATCTGTGTCCTGGCACTGGCCTCAGAGGGAACGGCCCGATTCTGGCCCAGTTTGGCTCAAGAGGGAAACTACAGTGACACGGACATCGACCTGGGAGACCTCTGTAACTCTGTGGTGGCGGTCAGGGTGAGTAAGCTGCTGTAGTTTGAGTTCTGACCCTCTAAAGCTGCTGTAGTTTGAGTTCTGACCCTCTAAAGCTGCTGTAGTTTGAGTTCTGACCCACTGAAGCTGCTGTAGTTTGAGTTCTGACCCTCTAAAGCTGCTGTAGTTTGAGTTCTGACCTTCTGAAGCTGCCGTAGTTTGAGTTCTGACCCTCTAAAGCTGCTGTAGTTTGAGTTCTGACCCTCTAAAGCTGCTGTAGTTTGAGTTCTGACCTTCTGAAGCTGCTGTAGTTTTAGTTCTGACCTTCTGAAGCTGCTGTAGTTTTAGTTCTGACCTTCTGAAGCTGCTGTAGTTTGAGTTCTGACCCTCTAAAGCTGCTGTAGTTTGAGTTCTGACCTTCTGAAGCTGCTGTAGTTTTAGTTCTGACCTTCTGAAGCTGCTGTAGTTTGAGTTCTGACCCACTGAAGCTGCTGTAGTTTAAGTTCTGACCCTCTAAAGCCACTCTAGCGTGTCTTTCTCTCAGGGTGTAAGCTTTATCCTGTCCTCGTCAAAGAGTCGTCTGTTCAGAGTGAGTTCAGATTCTTCCGGGAAACTGCAGCACCACGTTCTGCAGCAGGGACAGGGCATGTTGTCGGGGATCGGGCGCAGAGTCTCCAGTCTGTTCGGGATCCTGTCTCCTCCAGCCAACGACAGAGTGAGTCACTGTAAACTCAGATAATGCTGTATAGACAGAAGGAGGATCAAAACTCAAACCGCTCTGGTACGATCCTGTTTCTGCCTCTCTCTCTGTTCAGCTCCACAGTGTGCTCTGGGCGAGGGCCTCCAGCTGCCTCTACTCTCTCACCAGCTCCAGTCTGAACAAATGGGACGTGAACGACAGCTACGAGCACCAGGTCTTCAGCTGGGACGCCCGGCGAGCACTGACGGAGAGGATTGCAGACGGCATCTGGGTCAGTGGTTTTTAGTGGATCATAATAAAGACCAATACAGATGCCATAAATGTTTTAAATAAAGACGTGCTCAAAGTCTTCAATTTAACTATTTCCTCACAAACAGGGATCTGAGACTAACTTTGAGGAAATGAAGGAAGGAGTCAACGTGACATACCTCGACATGAAGCATGGACAGTGAGTAAAACCTGTCCGAATCCAAGAAAAACCTGTCCAGCTGAGAACTGTTCAGATCCAGCTCAAACCTGTTCCCCTCCTAAGAAAAAATTTACTAACTAAACCCTGTTCAGTCTGTTCATCGGCTTTTCAAAAGAAACTCAAACCCTAATACCCCTGTCCTCTCCCGTCTCTGTCTCCAGGGCAGGTCTGGTGATCCTGGCTGCAGCGTGGCACCCCTCAGACACTCCCTGTATGGTGTATTTCTGTCTCGTGACGCTGCAGGACTCAGGAGCCGCCGTGTCAGACCAGTTCACTGTAGAGGTCACCAAGTTCAGCACTCCCTTCCAGGTCAGACTGTGTTAGGCGTATGGTTCTCCACCAAAATCTGAGCTGTGTGTTCGCAATGGTCTACTATGTTAGTTGTATTCTGGGGAAACCTGTGTGTTAGTTTCAAGTATCCACTCAGGGGTTATTTAATGTATTTGTTGGTGTGTGTTTTGTCAGAGTGAAGAGGCGCTGCAGTCCATGAGGCTCGTGCTGCCACCTTCTCCAGGATCCATCGCCTTCATTTACAACGAGGAGCTGGTGTTCGCCTGCTCCACTGGAACTGGCCGAGCAGCGCCGCCCGACGAGAAGATCAGCTTCAACTCTCCGGGTAGAACAGAGTGACTGTGTAGTTTATCCAGAAAAATCACTGACACAACACTGGTCGAAGCGTCTTAAGATACAATATGACTAATGATATTTAAGTGTTACAGCTCAAAAAACAAGTAAACCTCAGATAAAAAGCTGACACTGGGCAGGACACTGTAATAATTCTGTGATGATAGAAAACAGACTTCTTTTTTTTTTTGCAGGAGACGGTGTTCGAGGTGGAGGCTGCTGCTCCAATCTGCCGGTGTTCTTCTCTCAGAACAGTGGCCTGGTGGCCGTCGTGGGTCGAGAGAGCGCCTCTATTCTCCCGGAGACGATGGAGGACTCTCTCTGCTCGTCACTCGCTGCAGCTCCAGAGGTACTCACTGTTCTTAAGAAAAACACGCTCCTCGTCGACTGCAGTGTTTTCAGGCCTAAAACCTACTTTATTTCAAATTGTCAGGCCCAGCAGATGTCTTTACTTCTTCCTTTTTATTTTTTTATTGTTGAATACTTTGTTCTTTGTCTCAGATTTCTGCGATGGAGACGCCGAGCAGAGCCGAACCTGTCGCCCATGAAGACAAGACCAAACTCCTGAAGAGCGCTTTTCTGCAGTTCTGTCGGTAAAAAGACACCCAAAGCAATCTTATACATGCAGTAACCCAGATGCTTTTACCTCTTATTCACTCTCACATTCTTTTAAGCTACTTTAGGAATCCTTTTTTGTGTGTTTCTCACCAACAATCGGCCTCTGTCACTGAAGGTTTATTTAAAAGATTCACTGCTCCCAAAGTACTGTACAGGCTCAAAAATGCACTATAATAATAAATAAACCAAATAAAACTGAGGAGAATGAGGGCCTTTGGAGTGTGCAAGCCTCTGTGAAGAACTTTTTAATCATCTCAACAGAATGTAATCTGCTCCCTCCAGGATATAGAAATATTCTGATTGAAAATGTTAACGCAATTTCAACCAATTACCATTAATTCAGTGCAACCCCCGCAACTTTGTTTAAACCTTCCTGCTTTAATGCTTCATAACCCTTTGATCTTTTCTGTTCAGTAACGACCTGGTGGGAGCTCAGACGGTCACAGACGAGCTGTTCCCGGCCGACAGTGACCCTGAGGAGGGGGCGGAGCTGGACTCCATGGTAACAAGAATCAACCTGGACCTGGTGGACGACTACCCGGCCTCGGACCCGCGCTGGGCCGAGTCTGTCCCGGACGGTGAGCAGCAGACGAGAAACAGCTGACACATTTTATTTCAGGATCAGGATCTGACAGGATTATAGTCTTTCATGTGACAGACATTCACACTTTGTCAAAATAACCAATCAGAGGCTAAACTCTAACTGTGCTGCAACATAAACGTGACCAGTGCCACCTTGTAATTACTTTAATATTAAAGTTTTATAAAGTTAAGATTTTACAAAAAGAGTAAATAGTCTCTAAACATTTTACAAATGCTTTGTGTGTGTGTTTTCAGATTTGTATGTGAGCAAAGAGGAGGCACATCTGGAAAACAGTTGTGTAACTATGCTTCTTTTTCTTTTTTTTTCAGAGAGTGGAGGCTTCCCACTCAAGTCTCTCATCATCCTGCACCAACTCGAGGATAAAATGAAAGCCCACGGCTTCTTCATGGACTTCCTGCTGCAGGTAAAGTTCTCCACACTTTAAGCGTTCAGACTTTTTATTATTTTAATGCTCCACTGTTTTATTTAAGACTTTGTTTGGACAATAACGGCAAAAAGTAAATGTCCATCACATGAAAGACCGTAACATCCTTTTTCTTTGCAAATAACAAAAAAAGTGTCAAAGAAGGCATTTAGGTTTAAAGATGAAGATGTTGGGCCCCTCATCCACAGGATTGTGTTAATTGTTTATTCTTGAATATGTCCTGAATGACTGAGAACATCCACAGACAATGTAATGTAACAATACATTTGTGCTATATTGGGCAAACCCCTTGAATAAATGCACATTTGGGACTCTCATACAAATGTAAACTCATTTTCAGGGAAGACTTAGATTTTTTATAAAGCACTTTTGTTTTTAAAACCTCTGGATACAGCAGTTTAGGCTCAAACAGTCCAAACTGAGCTTTTGTTTTCTTTGCTGACATCACAGCCATTGTGTGGATTGATCATCTGTAAATCCATAACAGCAGCTGTGAACCAGGTTTTTTACATTTGTTTGGCACTATTCAGATTAATAACATGTTTATTTTTGTCTCCTTATTGTCTGTCCACACAGACCTTTTTTTAAATTAATTTTTTACTCGAGGACATCTATAATGCCGATACTTACAGATGACAAAAGTAACTCATTGTCCAAGCTTATTTAGATCTTCTTGTTTTGAGCGTCTAAAACAATATTCAAGTAGCCAGGCCCTAACTGCATCTCTAATGTTTTCGTCTCTGCAGCTGAAAGTATGAAAATGATAATAAAAACTTGGTTTTGTTTATGATTTTCTTTCAGGTGGGCCTGCTGGATCGGCTCGGTCACGTGACTGTGCGCTCGTCTCTAATGGCGACGCGGCTGCTGCTGTGCGAACACGCCGAGAAGCTGCAGGCGGCGATGGTGCTGAAGAACCACCAAACTAAGCACGCTGAGCTCATGAACCGAGCCATAAACGCAGCGCTGCAGAAGAGCAACACCGCGGTGCCACCGAGCCTCACTGCGGCCGACGTCTTCTTCAGAGAGGTCAGGGAGAAACAAATCACTCACTCAGACTCTTTTATTCACTTTGGAATCAGGAGAAAAAGACAAAATGAATAAAGTAGATTCAGATGTGACTTGTTTGCTCGTGCAGGTTTCTCAGATCGGCTCTGTGTTTGAGTGTTTGTTGGAGGAAGAGGAGCGCAGCCTGAAGGACAACCCAGTGGACTCTGTTCAGTGGGCAGAAGTTGTCCTCACCGTCAACAGCATCCTGAAGGTACAGCTCACTCTGAGGAGGCTGTAAACAAGAAACAGTGTATTTTTTAAAACTAAATACCTCCCCTCTGCCTGTGTTTTTCAGGAGTGCTTCAGGCAGCGCTGCATTACAGAGAGAGTAAAGCCTCGATGTACAGAGCTTCAGAGAGCACTGCCTCTGAACCAGAGTACATCCCTGGACAGGTGACTCTCACAACACAGTTCTCAATACGATTAATACTCGGTATAATCACCAAAAGCTCTACTAACACACTCAGGCTGGTAGTCAAAAGGGTCTCTGTGTGGAACTGTAAGAGGATGCTCAGTTTAACTTGTTTAGCCTTGGCCAGTGCCATTTTCCATCAGTTATTCAATTTTTTTTTTACACTTTTCTTCCAAAACCAATTCAGAAGACAATACTTGCATGTTTTCTTTCTCCTCAGCCTCTGCGAGTGTCCGCTCGGTGCTCTCGCGCCAATACGAGCTGCTGCTGCGCTCCGTTTACCCTCAGGCCGACTCCGAGCTGCGCAGCGCCATATGTGAGCAGCTGATGGCGCTGTTGGACATCTATTTGTGCGGATATGTGTCTCAGCTGAACTCCCTGCAGCAGCAGAAGCCTCCTGGAGCCCAACAGGAGCGCTACAATTCTCTGGAGATGGAGTACACTCAGAGACGCTCGGAGATGCTCGGCCTGATGCGTGAGTGAGACCAGAGCTCAGTTTGTCCTTCTCTGAACATGAATACTGATCTGAAGCTGTGTGTCTGTGTCTGCGTCTGTGTCTGTGTCTGCAGTGGAGCTGGGGCAGTATCAGTGGGTGGCAGCGTTGGCCGAGAAATACTGCGACTTTGACATCCTGGTGCAGATGTGTGAAAAGACGGACAACCAGAGCCGACTGCAGCACTACATGAACAAGTTCGCCAACCAGGTAGACCTCAAAACCTCTTTTCTGATTTATCTGTGACTGATCTGAGTCATACGAATCTCAAGATGATATGGTCCTCCTCGAGTTTATTGGAACGTTGCATTTACCTTTAGCAGAGTTACTCTAGTCTTAGACCAGCTTTAGCTTTTGTATCTGTTCTAGTGTGTTGTAGACTGGTTCTGGTCTCGCCTTGACATAGTCTTGGTCTCGTCTCTGACATGTCTCGGTCAGAACGGTCTTGATTACGACACTAGATTGTACCACGGTTAACCTTCTAAATTTTATACTCATATATTTTAGAGCCTCACTCTTTCAAGTCTGAAGTCCTGCTCTTGTTTAATGCAGTGGAGACAGAGAATGGAGGGTTTTAATGTCACTCCTTCCTGCTGCAGAACTTTGCAGACTTCCTGTTCCGATGGTACATGGAGAAAGGGAAGAGGGGGAAGCTCCTGTCTCAGCCGGCAGCCCAGCACCAGCAGCTCTCCAGCTTCCTCCAGTCGCACCAACACCTGAGCTGGCTGCACTATATCCATGTGCATGACTACGGAAAGGTACAAGGACTCCTTCTCACAACACAAGAGCAAACCCAGTAGAAGTTATATATATATATATATATATATATATATATATATAAATAAATATAAAATAGTGTCTAATGTAGTGAGTTCTTCTAACTCTGTGTGTCTCAGGCTCACAGGACGCTGTACAGTCAGGCCGACGCCGAGAATAGGTGCTTTGCTAAAAAGAAGACCCTGTTGGCTCTGAGCAAACTGACGGCTCTGGCCTCTGACATGCCTCAGGACAACATCAAGAAGCACGTCAACGGTGAGAGAGAACTGTTGGTGGTATCGTAGGACGTTGCAAGACCACACTGAGCTTGAGGCACAGTTTTCATATTACTCATGTATTATTGGACATTTATTACTGTATAAAGTGGATAAAGAGGGAGGTTAGCAACAGTTTCCAGGTGATTGCCACCATTGCAGTCGAGGCTTTAGCTCCAGCTTGTGTCCACTATCTTTAGTGTTACATTTTCCAGTTCCCATTTCAATTGAACAATACCAGAGTTCATTTGAAGGATTTGTGGAGGTTTGCCTCTAGACTTTCTTCTGATCTGTGCATTCACAAATGGAAACTATAAAGAAAAAAAGAAAAAGGGAAACTACAAAAAAAAAGCAAAGGAAGAACACTAAAAGAAATGCAAACACAAAAAATTTGTGAGCACAATGTCATTCAGGGTTTTAATCTGTAATTTACAGTATGACATGACTTTACAGTTTCAGTGTCTGTCTCAACCTCCTTACAGGGCAGGTTAGCCATTCAGCGTAAGTTACCACAATGACCTACCTTGAGAGAAAGTGAGCCAGCTTTGTGATACCAAAAACCCAGAGTTAACCCTGAACCTGCCTTGCTAACCTTCTAATCCAGCTTCAGAGTACAGGGCCCAGACCGAGATTATATGTATATACAAGATTATCATTATATTGACAGAGTTAATGGAAGGTGTAGAGTCCTGCCTTGTTATTTATTTATATTTGTTTTGGACGATATACTAAATATGAATGCTACAACCAGTTGAAAAGGCAGAAACTGAAAACTTCACTTCTAATTCTGAATATAAGTGGTGTCTTTAAATTTAAAAACCTCAACAGACACATTTAGAATCATTGTCACTTGAATGTGTGTCTTTGATTGGAAGGGAGCTGGAGAAGATCCCTAAGAACATACAGCTTTTAAATGATCTTGTTTAGCAAATGGACACTTGTACTTCTGTCTGCTATATTTGTGTTTCCTGTATTCTGTCCTTTGTTCCAAACCTCACTTTTTGATCGTGCCATAATGTCTCTGTTTCGTCAGACATCGTGGAACAGGAGCGGTTCCTCTTGCACCAGGAGACTCTGCCCCGACAGCTGCTGGAGGAGAAGCAGCAGAACCCAGACACGCTGCCGGTCCTCAGCGCTCACAACCTCATCCAGGTCTGAGGTCTCTTTGTGCATGACGACAGAGCTCCTTTAACAGAGACCAGTAAAAACCTCCTCTGTCCACAGCTGTACGTGTGCGATGACAACAGACGAGCCAACGAGTACGACTTTAAGAAGGCCCTGGATCTGCTCGAGTACATCGACGAGGTCTGCTACCATTTTTTAAATGTTTTCATCATTTTTGGCATAAAAACGGGTGAAGTTAAAGATGGGGTCTGTGTTTTCTGCTGCAGGAAGACGGAGTCGATATCGAGGCTCTCAAATGTGAAATCTTTGGCAAAGCTCTTCAGAAAGACGAGTAAGATCCACCTGACGGGATTTTATACTATGACTTACTTTTCTTTTTTTAAGTATTAGAAAGACCTTGAACGTATTAAATTCCATATGATTACTTCTGTGTAACCCACTCATAGTCAAATAGACCTGTTTAAAATGACAGCTGACAGTAGTGTAGAGGAAGCATTGGTAAAATAACAAATGCTCAACAGCTAGAGCACATTTTAGCTTCAAAGCTACAAAAATCAGTTTTATCTTCAAGATTAGAAGCACTTTCAAAGGCTTATAGTAGTTTTTAGAAAAATACATAAATGATTCATTAACATGGGTAATTGCTTCGTCACGAGCTCAATTACAAACAAAACACTCTTGTACACAGTTAAAAGACAATGTATAAGTTCACTTTTATTAAATTGTGCTGCTGTGTGTCTCTCAGTTGGTCGACTGCTGACGGAAACGACGATCCTCTCGAAGCCGCTAAAGAAAGTATCTTTGTCAAGATCCTCCTGAAGCTCATTCAAGAAGGTTTGGTTTTATTCTTTTTCCACAAGCAAAGGTTTTAGGTGGAGTTGAGCAGGTTTTAGTTGGATTTGAACAGGTTTTAGTTGGATGGTAGCAGGTCAACTGGCTCTTAGCGACTATTTCAAGAGACAACTGCAGTTCAGAGAGATTACACAAAATGAAGTGGTATTTTATAAAAATGCTTTATTGATATTAAATGTTATTTCTTTAAAACTTTAAATGAATCCAATAGACAGCCCTTGTTTAGACCTTTTGTGAAGATTTAGTCTTCCTAGACTTGGGTTAAATCTTCTTAAGTCCTAGTTTACACTTGAGAAAGACGCCTGCTTTTGTCCACGGCAACTTAAACATTATGAAAGTTTAATAAAAAACACTGTAAATCTATCACTTGCAATGAAAGTAGTTGACTTTAATTGCAATTTTTCCAACACTGAAACGTACAGGGCTTTGGTTGAACCTCTTGTCTGTAGTTTCTTACTATTGTGCAGCTGTATTGTGAATAGTATCTACCTGAGCTCTGCCTTTCCCAGGTGTCCCTCTTCAGACGTATCTGCCCGACGTGAAGGAGCTGCTGGATCTGGACGAACTGAGCGGCCTCAAATCAAAGCCCTATTTTGAGTTTGTGCTTCGAGCAAATTACGAACATTACCTTCAGACTCAAATGTGACCAATCAAAACCCTTTGCTCTAAAGAATTTATGTTTTCACCATTTGTATGAAAGAATGTGCTCTTTTCTAAATAAATCTGTATACAAGAACATTCTGGGCTGTTTGTATTTGACTTAGTTTCTGGATCTGGATTAGACCTGATTTAGACTTGAATAAGTCTCTTATGGTTCATTAATGTGAGGTCACGTGATCAGCAGGTGCCCCTGGAGTCTCACCTGATGCTCTGTGAAACAGCTGAAGCGCATGCGCAGACGGACTCCTACGTCTTTATGAAACGCATCCGATATTTTTATTACTCGCCTGTTTATGATCTGTTTACAGAAAGCTCCTCTGATGTGGCTAAAAACAAAACGGAAGGTGTCCCTTCAAAATAAGTACGAAATTGTCTTTTTTTAAATTTCTGTCTTCTTTGTTAGCTCTAAAGCCCAATGTATTTATCTATAGGTAAGGAAATATATACATAAATAGTAAGAAATGAAATGCAATCAGAAAATAAGATAATTCGGGCAATTTTTTAAAAAGTGGTTGCTCTGAACTTTACTTTTGTCCAAAGAATTGTTTACGGTCTATACATGTTTCGTCAGTTACTAAAAGGTCTTTGAAGACTTCTGTCTTTCTTCCATATTAATGTGAGTTTAAAACATTTTCACACTAATATCCTGAATCTGAGGTGGATTTTGGGCTTCAGTATTTCTAAAGGTCCCTGTTTATGCTCTCTGACAATAAAATGACTTGATTAGCTATAAACTTGTACGGAGTTAATGTTTTTAAACATGTAGCATATGATTCAATCACTTTTGTTTTAGATTGTGCTTTTACTCAATCATTATAGTGCAGTATATTTATTGTGAAAGTGTCTTCCGGCAGTTGTTTGTCAAACATTTGTGACTTTCACTCGACGTACGCTGTTTCTCGCTTCTGTCAAACGCAGAAGAAGCTGAGCGATGTCCAGCCCCTGACGCGGATAAATTAGTCTTAAAAACACTCGACATCCCCGAATAAAAGTCTTGGTAAGTCTGCGTTTATCTGACATTTAAAATAAAAATAGAATTGAACCGTGACAGGGACGTTATTACGCCTCGGCCGTTAGCCGGTTAGTCTCATTGGACCTGGTAACGTCATATTTTTATTGCCTTTTTAAAGCTGAAATTATTCACAAAAGCACGTTTTATAATTCGATTCCAAACCTTTAACTGCATATAAATACCTTTTAAATATGTTGTAACTGTTATATCGTACAGAATGTTCCTTTTTATGTAAAATATGGGTCAAAACATGCTTCTAATCGTTGAATATCACATTAAACCCGTCACTTAAAAATAAAATCATACTTTATAACTTTATTTAATCATCTGAACGTAAAATCATCTTTAATATACCCCTTACATGCGTTTTAAAGGGTGCAAAAATACGACATAATAATGTAAGACTGATGAATGTTAGCTATTTAGCATTATTCGTTTAAAAAATGGTCTCGTATTTAATATATTTAATGAAATGTGAATTCTAAAGATGATTTAAGTGTATATTTGGCAGAAGTAAGGGCTGTTAAAGGGGGATTTGTGTCTGAGTGGGCGGGTGTAGTGCAGTAGTAAGTCTATAATGAGGCTCATCCTCCTTCGCCCGTGTTGTGGCCTATAATCTGTTGTAAAGGGATGTGGGCGGGGCTAACAGGTAATATACACCTCTAACATAACTGTCAATGAGAAAATAAGAGTGATAAATAAACTAAAAAAAGGATTGTATTGATCTTAAATGAGGGTGCATGGCAGGATATCTTGGTATGGAGCATTGCAGTCAACCTTTAGTCTGACTTTACTTTAATTCTCTTCAGACACTTTGCTAATTATAAAGATTGTTAGGTCTGGACACTGAGACAAACGTGAAATGATCTGTAATATATATTATCCAGTGCTGTGTACAATAAAAGGTGAACAGAACCTAGCAGAAACTTTGGAGCATCTGGATAGTCCACAAGCTCAGATTTTAGTGGAATTTGAACAGGTTTTACTTGCTTTGAACAGGTTTTAAATCATTAGATTTCATCACTTCATGGTTAAAACTGCATTTGGACCTCCTCTGATATTGCGGTATGAGTACTTTTAGTACTAGAGTAGTTTATTGTGAGTTTGTTTCTGTTCGCTTTTCTCTTGGTTTGGAAATATTTGCAAATGAAGATGATAAAAGTAAAACAACCTGTAAATAATGCTCTGTTTAAGTCAAGAGGCACAAAACTCAGTCAGCAATTAAATATCGACAAACATACATCTGAAATCCACTCTAATGTATTTGGTTGTTCTGAAAAAAAAAGTGGTATCTGGGTTTGTCTATTTAATTCTCATGTTTATTCATAACTTTGTCATTTTCTTACAGTCTGTAGAAGCAGAGGATCTTTTCTCAGAGCCATGGTGACAAAGAAAGTGCGGACAGAGTACATGAAGAAGTTCAAAGACCCCAAATGGGAGACGTTTTCCAAATGCTACGAGGACTCTCTGAAGTACCGCCTGACCCGCCGCGTGATGGAGCACTCGCACAAGCCCTGGTTCTGGGAGGGATTGGACAGCAGCTCGGACTCCAGCGGCTGGTCCACTCCTCGTCTCACCAGAAACAGGGTGACCCCTCTGTCCGTGGCTCCTCCCGACACCTCTGAGGTCCAACAGAAGCTGATGGAGCTGAAGACCAGTCCAGGGCCTCGGCAGAGCTCAGACGGAGAGGAGCCTGAGGTGGAGCCTGGAGGAAGAAGAGGAGGGGTGGACAGACCTACTACAGGAAACGGGGAGATTATAGGTAACCATCACCTGTGCTGCTTTGCCGTTTGCTTTACTAAGTTTTATCCTTTCTGTCCAAAAGCTTATTTTGTTGCAGTATTTTTCTCCCAA
This sequence comes from Perccottus glenii, assembly GCA_024416835.2. NCBI lineage: Eukaryota > Metazoa > Chordata > Actinopteri > Gobiiformes > Odontobutidae > Perccottus > Perccottus glenii. The sequence continues at coordinate 32,492,528 of CM044549.2, forward strand.
AGATTTTAATTGTCTCGTCTCCTGAAAGGGTTCGCTGGATTTGAACCAGGATTTTACAGATTTTGAAAGGTCACAAATGACTCCCGCTTAGACCTGACCACCTTGGCTTTAATTTTGGACTCACTCGGCCAGAGGTTTACTTAGGTGGCTTTATAACTGTGAGTGAGACAAAGGAGTTTTATCTATTTTTAGGAAGAGCTTGAAGTGTCCCAAATAATCATACAGTTCCCCTCTTTGACTGTGGTCCCAACAGTGAGGTACAGAGGAGCTAAACACTGCAGTCTCCCACCTCCCTGTCGTCAGCAGGTCCCACTCTCAGATGTACACTTTATATTTTGTACCTTTTTACAATGAAAGCTTCAAAATTCAAAACAAAGAACTTTGCCTTCTTCGAAAACCTGGAAATGTATTATTATTCCAGTCCCGGAAATGATCACATCATTTATAAAATAATATAAATGTAAATTATAGTCCAGCTTTCCAGACTCTGTTAACATTAGGGCACATTTTGTTTGAAACAATCATTTTACTGGAAATATATAAGAAACAAATATGTGGGTGTTGCATAGGAACCCTGTGAAATTAAAAACAAGAAGAATAAAACTAGATTTGTTGTAAATTATATGAGCGAGGATAAGAAAATGTTTTCTGTCCTGGAAAATGATTTCTAATAATAAAGTAAAATCTGAACTTTGAGTTGACAGTCTGGAACCTCTCACAGCCAGACGTTTTAATATTTTAATGCTTTATTTATACATAAAAATTTCCACAACAGTCAAATTTCTCGTAAATTTTAAAAATCCTCGTAGATTTACTATTTGGAGCTCCTACAGTTAATACAATGTCTTAAGGCTCCTGTGTTGTTCTCTGATGTCTGTGTTTCTGAACAGAGGCAGCAGTCGTGGAAAACGGCCCGAGCAAAGCTAATGGTGACGCGTTGTGGCTCCAATTGTTAACGGTTTCCGGCGACGCGACAGACAACGGGCCAATCGACAGCTCCTCGTCAGGCGGTGATCCAGCCCAAACCAAGACAGAGGCCCCGGCGCCGCGTCCCTCGCTCCGAACCGACCAAAAGAGATGCTTCACACAGCAACGACAAACCGGCCGCAGGACTTTCCAGTGACGTCAAACTGGCCGTGGTCCGGAAAGCACCGAGCAAAGAGTCAGCCTCCGGCGAGCAGCAAAGAGAGACTGGACTGGAGCCAGACGCAGGTAGAGGCCAGGAGGACGCCCAACGACGTGAGTCTCGCACAGAAAACTCTCCTAAACCTAAGCACTTAACACTAAAGCCTTGTTTTCACTGGAGTTCGATCTGAGACGTGTTTCCAAAGAGCTGTGTCCAGAGAAAGAAAACCCAGAGGCTGCAGCAGTGTCCTACATTTTTAGGGACTCACTCTTTTTATGTCACCAGCTCTGCTCCACTTTAATCCAATGTAGGCACTGTTTTTAGTTCCCATTGTGAGAGCTATAAGACTCTGGAAACAAACACAAAGAACTAAAGAAGTAATAAACTAACAAGATGAGCTTTATTTGTAAAGTGATGGAACTAAAGGCCGAGGGTAGACCAGAATGCAACTTTGAGATGAGAAATAACTTTTAAACAGTTGTTTGACTCTGTACAAATGTATTCCCTGGTTTACTGGCCTAGCTTTTATTGCTCATTCTATTGCAAATTTAAAACAACCTCAAGTGACCAAAGTCACAAAAAACACACACGTTTCAACAATAAATCACAGCCAAATGCATGCATACAAATAGAATAAATAGTAAAAAGTGTCAAGATAGATGTCTGCTTAATTTGTCGAAAAGAGCCGCTCTCCAACTTTCTTTTAGCCAAAGTAACTCCGTCTATCACTTCTCTGTTGGAGCTGTAGTTTATCAGAGTCTTTCCTCCAGTGGACACCAGATACGAGTCTATGTCATCGGAGCCTGCACATCAATAATGAAAGAGCGGTGTGCTTTTCGGAAACAACTCCGCGCTGAAGATAGGGTTACAAATACCTGGGGACCTTTTTCGATCAGTTCATTCATAAATTGAACTCTTTATTAAGGAAAGGGTCTTAACAGCAGTGTAAAAGTCTCTAATCATATGTCACTCATGTTGGCACACTGGAGTTAAAGGTGCAGTGTGTAACATTACAGACTTACTTCTATAAACACTTACAGTCAGTGAGCACTAGTGTGTCCTCTCTGGGACAAATCTGGACAGCCATTCTTATTATTTTTCTGTTCTATGCAAAGTATGAGAGCAGACATTTTAGTTTGATTTCCAGAAGGCGGACCAAATAGAGGCAGAATAAACTACCTGTGAATTTAATTGGATAGACGTACAACCAATCAGAATTCAGAGGCAGTACCGACAGGATAAACTGCTTCTGGGCCATACAACCAATCAGAGCAAAAGAGCTCTGGACAAACCTGTTAAAACCTGCTCAGACTTTCGCCACAATCCACACAGCTCCATAAAACTCAGTAGCTAATTATAAAGTGAACTTAACAGACCTTATTGCCACTGGTTTTGTCAACAGACAACATGTCCCTGCAGAGCTACTGTAGCCGACACACAAATCTTCTCAAACAAGTTGCCCTTTGTTTTATCTTTAAACTTGTCTGAATGTGCCTGCCCTATTTCCCTCAGAGTCACACGTCAGACGCCTGTATTCAGACAGGACGTCCCAGAACCGGACACAGCAGCTCTGGGATGAGACGGGCACGCTCCGCAGACCTGGACAAAATCAGGAAAAGCCAGCTGGCCGTGGTGGACGAGCGCTGGACGACCGAATATATGCGCTGCTATTCTGCTCGACTGAGGTAGAAGAGACCCCAGCACACACCGCCCCGGGACACAGAACGGACAAAGTTAATACAGTTTATTAGGGTTCTAAAAAAAACAGCCGCATCAGGAGAATATCTGCCGTCACAAAAACAGATTTTATCTATAATGTCTAAAATCTGATTGTGTGTTTTTGGGGACAGTCGGGACTTTCCTGAAGCCATTAAAGTCCAGACTTAAAGAGAGTCTTATCTCTGAGCATGAACGTCTCCAAATGCACTGCTCTGCTTCTCGTCTTTAGTTTTCTTTTACAAAGGCAGCTGTGGTTTTTACAGAGAGGACCAAACTGAACTATTTTTGATAATAAAAAAAACTGAAGCAGAAAGTTTAGAGAATAAAATGTATTTAGACAGATTACGTGATCATCTCTTAATAAAAGGTACTTGATTTTAAAGGGGCTGTATGTGGTTTGACACAAAAAAAAAAGGAAATATGTCTGACTATGCTTAAATTAAGAGTTTTACACAAGAATCCAAAATGGTTCAAGTTTTAATGTTCATTTATAATTAGTGATGTAATGTAACGGTATATCACAGCATTAACTCCACATTAAGTCCAGGTCACGAACAGACACTGCTTCAAATAGGAACCTGGGCTGTAAATTAAATTAAACGCCTATAAAGGGTAGATTTTAACAGTACAGTGGTTTTTCTTTTTTCCTGTCTTCATTCTGTTAGCGATAGTTTAACACCAGCGTCCGCCATGTTGGCTGTACCGGACCTGAGCTGTTCTTTGTAAACCATTACCAAACAGTGGGCCATGGTAAATTTTATTTGGGTTGTCATAGAATTTCTCTTTTCAATAATTTTGAAAAACTGAAAGCATAATTGTGATGCTCACTGGGCATTTAATTAAAACTTCTTTCTTAAAACAGCTGCTTTTGAAAATAGTTAAAATAGCAGAACCAACATAGCAACTCTAATTAAGCCCAAAATTACTTAAAACCAACATATTTACTCTTAAAAAAGGAGCAAAGCTATAGAAAAAGATTAACAAAGTTTGGGTCACGACCAATTTTATAATTTTGAAATATGGGTCTCCACAATAAACGTTTGTGAAACCCTGCTGTAAAGTGTATTCTCTGCCGTTTGATACCGTCACAAGTTCATGAACATATGGAGACACTCCTGCGACGCTGCGTTATCGCCAGTACCTTTACATCCTTATTTATAATGTAGTCAGTGATTACGCAGCGACAAATGAATCACTGCCGACTTTAAAGATTGTCTTAATGTTTTGGCTGATTGTTAATTCTGTGACGCAAATGTAAAATATGCAGTGTAACATCCTGAACCTTTAACCGAGCTAACAATGGACAAATATAAACGAAGGAAACGTTTTTGAATTGTATTTGGTTTTATTCCTGTCTTGTCTTTGATATTTCCTATAAATTTAAATGGCACTGGTGAAGTTTCAGTGATTGTTTCTGATTGTGACACATTGTGATGTCATGTCACAAACTGAGGGCTATCTTAATGTGAAAATGTTTAACCGAATGAATAATGAGTTCACACCTTGAATGTTTTGAAAGTGTTTTTTGAGTTGAACAAAGTTGAACAATTGTGGTTTCCTTGTGGAAGTGAATGTTCAGACAATCACAAGAGTTTTCTCGAGGATGAGGTTTATTTAAGAAAAAAAAGCTGCCCTTTCCTAATGTTTTTCTGTTCACATTTGTTTACATGATGGATTTAACATGCACCGTCTATTCTCATCACTTTTTGCTGTGAATAAAACAACTTTAATGAACATGAGAACTGTATTTTTTAGTGACACAAACTTAAAATATCACAATATTTCTGACTATTCCTCTGCTTTGTTCAGGATAAGGCAGCCTAAGAAAAAATAAACAAAACAGGTATGACCTCATCCAAGCTGGTTGCCATGGAGACTGCCTCCACTAAAAGACTTGGCCTCAAGTGGCCCTCAAATATCATCCAAATGCTATACAATAACTGTTTCCACTGAGCCCAGGAGACTCTACTGAACATGTGTAGATTTGTTCAAATAAAACCTGACCCAAGAAAATTAACCTGGAACTATGGTTGCAGTTCAAGGTAACGTTTGGGAGTCCTGAGTCCTTTGAACTCCTGACTTTACAGATGATTTAAAAAGTCTAATTCAGAGCTTTGGGAGTTACATTTTTGTAAAGATTACAAATCTAAAATTTAATATGCAAGTATAAATATAATATAAATAGTAAGTTATAGTATAAAATAGTAAGTTAAATTGATGTAAAAAAAAAAAAAAAGGAATTCTATTTTTGCATTTTATACCTTAACCTTCTGGGTTAATACATCCAATTGGAAAATAAATAATAAAATAGACAATTTATTAACCTTACTAGTCAACTTATTTTTATTTCTTTTGGCATTAAAGGCTTCTTTAAAGATAAAACATTGTGTTAAACCATCAGACGGCTCTGCTGAAGGTGCTGCAGTGACTCTTTAATCCCCTGATCCAATCAGAATCTTGCTCACAGTCGATTTACCAGGAGAGTAGGATTTACAAATTTACATAAACTTTTAGGAAATATTAACAAGACCAACCAAAACTCCAGGTTAAAACATCTGAACATTTATTTACAGCATAAAAATGTACATGTTAAAAAAAAAAAAAAGCTGTAAATTTAATTTCTGTTATTTAACAACAAACTAAGTGTCAAAAAAAAAAAAAAAAACATTTATAAAAACTGTACAGATTCTCAGCAAAAACGAGAATAAAAAATCTCAACATAAAAAGCAGGTTTAAAAAAAGTCTGAATCAGGGAAGTCCTGCAGCTAAAATGCTCCCGAGAAGAGTGCGGTCCTTCAGAGCGTTTTCCACGTCCTTCTCCTCAATCTTCAGGAAAATCTGTCAAAGAGAAACAAAACTGAAGGTTGGTGTGGGTTTCTCTGATGCAAGTAGAGTTTAGAAATTAAATCCACAGGTTCAAAAAATATTATTGGCTTATATCTTCCAGGGGCGGGGCTTAGCAAGAGGTCAGTGGTTTTGTTGGACAGCATACTTTTTCCTATGGCAGTAAACCTTTAGTCCATAACCTCGTGAGGTTATGGACTAAATGAGTCATAAATGAGATTATTACAGATGTCATAACGCCTTCCGCCTCGGGGCAGCAGTGGCTCAGAGGTAGGTGGTTCGATTCCCACTCTCCCCACAGTTCATACCGTCGTTGTGTTCTTGGGCAAGACACTTAACCCTCTTTGCCTCCAGTGACAGCACTGGTGAATGGTGTGAGAATGTTGGGACAACCGATGGAAATTAGCCTACGGCTACAATCTGGCATGTTTACATTCATGTGGTTGTGTCTCATATGTTCATTAACATGCACTGTCCCATTAAAATAAATACATAAAATTAAATTAATATCAGTCCCTCCAAACCCCAGTCTCAGCTCTGTCGTTACCTTTGTGAGTCGTGCCTCTTTGGCTTTCTTCAGAGCGAAGATGCCTCTGCTCTCGAGGAGACTGCAGAGGGACAGACACTCGCCCTGTCCCACTCCCCCGACCTGCCGCTGAGCGCAGAGCCGGCTGTGGACCTCGTGAAGCTTCCCCAGCGGGATCTCTTTGCTCTTGCCATTACGAATGAGCAGCAGCAGGCAGCAGACCAGCAACTTCTGCTGAAGAGGGAAACTCGCCGCTCTGAGCTGCCATTCTGTCGCCGTAAACCTCGGACAGGACACGGGCAACCTGCGGCACGCTGACACAGGACGCTGCAGCGAGAAGAACAGCATCAACAGTTAAGACTAGATTCAAAGTGCAGCCATTGTAATGCAAACGTGTATTGTTACAGCAAAAACTACAATTACATCAAGTATTTATTCTTTAGTAAGTCTCACCTTTGATTTCAGAGTTTGTTTTGGCTGCTTTCTTTCTTTCGTCAGACTCCACTATTTCTACAGCTCTCCTGAAAAGAAAATATAAAAAGAAAAATGATCAATGTTGAATTCTTGAGGGCTTAATGTGCAGATAATAATAAGGTTGTCAATTTGTCTGGTTTTTGATTTGTGTTGACAGTTTATGGAATTTACACCAAAATAAATAAATAAAATAAATGGGTGTCAAGTGGTTACCTGCAGATGTCCAGAGCTTTCCTGGCGTCTCCGAAACAGCCAAACTTTACGAGCACAAAACTGAACGGCCGTGGCATCGAGGAGATTTTCAGCCGACGCCTGAGTGAGTCGGTCCTGGACGATGGCGGTCAGCTCCTGACGGCTGTAGGGAGGGAAGTTGAGCAGCAGGGGGCGACATTCGGGACGAGCCTGAAGCCGTGGCAGGATACGGTCTGTGAGGTCTAGGGCGTTGGCGATTCCTGAGAGACACAAACGCAGCACAGACTCACTTCAGACTCGTTTCCTTGTTTTGAATACTTTTAGGTTTATGGTTCAAACAGTGACTTACCAACGAGACAGAGGCGGGACCTGGGAAGGTACGGCCACTCGAAGATGGTGTAAAGGACGTCCTGGGCTTTACTGTTGAGCTGATCCATCTCATCCAGAACCAACAGACTGGAAACAGAAGATCATCAGTCATGTTCATATCTTACACCAAATCTATGTCTATAACACAGCAGGTCACAGAACGAAGGAGCACTACAGGCTGAACAAGACCTGTCTTCTCCCTGAACCCAACGTTCACACTGACCTTAGGAAAAGACGCTTACTTAAGTGTAAGTAGGGCTGATTTTTTTAATGTGACACAATGCGTTTGCGTCACCCACAAAGCGGAAGGAGACGCAAGGAGTCAGCAGTGTTTTGATTTGAGGGCGCGGGCTGCAAAAATGGAAGGGAGCGATAACAATGGCGATGAGCAAAGAGAAGAAACAAAGAGGAGAAAACGACTCCAATTTTCCAAGGTTTAGGATCATTTGAAATTAAAACGTAAAGAGAACATTGTGGCGTGTGTCATACCACAACAGCACGCCGTCCATGCTGCATCTCAACAGAAAACATCCACTCTACTCAGAGACCGGAGGACTGTCACCCGGGACAAGGTAAATTCAATGCAGCATTAAATAAATGCGATTGCTATTCAAGATGAAGGTTGTTAAATCAAGTATGTTAATTATGTAATGGACAACCCACGACGGGCAGTACAATTATGTGAAAATATAATGCATGCGGATGTGGAGGGGCCGTTACACCACCAAATTATTTAACAGCAGTTTATACCACGACTACCAAAGGATTTAATTTACTGCCAAAAAAAAGTTGTGATTGGCTTTTACAATGAAATATACTAGATTCTTTATAATGTGAAAACATGCATGTTGGTTATATCATTTACAGTTTTTAAATATACATTTAAATTTTAAAACAAACTTTTTGCAAAGATAAATAAGAAAAACAAAACACATCTTTAATTATTTTTACTATTGCACAGATCTTGATGTATTTCGGAGAACATCCCCTGTCCAATAAGGATAATCCACTGTCATGGTGGAAAATGAATGCAGCGCACTATCCAACACTGGCAATGACCATGATGTGTATTCTGGCCATTTCAACGCCATCAGAGCGTCTATTTTCAGCAGCAGGAAACTGCTGAAATTGCTTCAAAGCGCAGGACAAGCCTTAGTTCTGAGCATGTTGACATGCTTACCTTTCTACATTGCAATCATATGCTCATTTAAATACTTGAACACACATCGAGAGAGAGACAATTATATTCACATGAATACATTGGCTTAAAGCGTGAAACCATGCATAGACTCTTGTTCCAAGTTCCTGTCCATGTGTTTTTGCCTAGAGAGGCTTTGTAATTAATTGAAATTAATCGCATTTTAATTGCATATAAATATTTCACCTTAAAACAGTGAGAAGTAATTTTTCACATGGATTTTTAGTATACCATTGAATAATGACTGAATACATAAGCTTAATCAACAAAATATTGTTTATTTATTTCAGTCCAGCAGACCAGTGCAATGTTTGCCATTAAGTGTAGCAGTGTAGTTACCCTGGTCCTGAAACCAGTCATCTGGTGGAGTGTGGGTTCGGGCTAACTAACTCCTTGTAACTTTTTGAGTGATATTTGAGGCTGCGTCCACTAACTCCTATGTGTTTTGTGTTGAGGTGATATTTGAGGCTCTCCTTTTGCTCTTGATATTTAATATTGCATAATTTAGTCTCCAGTCTCCATTGAAAAATGTTCCGTGGTGCAAAAATAAGTGTGGTTAAAATTATGTTATTTATTTTTTGCGTAATTAATCTTAATTAGCGCGTTAAAGTCCCGGCCCTAAAAAATACATTTTATCCAATTACTCGATTCAATTTTTAGTAGAATACTCAATTACTAAAATATTCGATAGCTACAGCCCTAAGTGTAAGTAAAGTAAGAAAGGGGCTTCAGTGCTTCCTTTCCTACCTTCTTTAGCGTTGGGACCTGATAGTTGTGCAACGGATCACATTTTGTATTTGAATCAAATATCAGATCATTTTTCGGAACAAAAGTGAGAAACGTCTTGCACTTATAGGCAGAGACATTGAACAATACACATTTTCATTTTAGCCATTTTCTAGGCCTTTGCAAAGCAGGCTTATGATCACTGTCTGTTATGATGTATGAAACTGAATTGTTCTACTCACACAGCAGGTCCTGCAGAAGTGAGGTGTTTCTGGAGCCCGCTCTGTCCTCCCTTCACCTTCAGTTTCTCTGCCAGCAGCGGGAAAATGGAGTGAGAGCTGCGCAGACTCATGCAGTTCACCACCAGAGTCTGCACTGACGACAGCTGTGCCTGAAAAACACAAACCACAGACTGTAAACTCCACTTACAGGCCACTTTCTGTTGGTATTTCTGCCGTGTCCCGGTGGCTGACCTTCATCTCGTGCAGGACACAGTTGAGGCAGGCCGTCTTGCCCGTCCCAGGAGCTCCTGAGATGTAGATGCTTCCCGGACGTTGCTGTAACACCTTCTCTTCCAGAAACGAGCGGATGGCGGTGCGTTCGGTGTCGCGGGACAAGAGGCGTTCAGGGACAGCGGTGTGGAGAGCCTGCTTCACGTTTAGGAACCTTGACTCTATGAAGGGAAAAAAAGTGTGTTACTTTCTAGCCTTATTTTCAAAATTTCTTAAAATATAAAAAAAAAACGTACTTTCTGCAAAAAGTTGAACAACCGGCGGTTTCTTCTCCGAGTTCAGTCGAGCTGGACTTCCTGTGGGTGTCTCTTGTCGCCTCGGCGTTGCTCTGGGGGAAGGAGAGGAAAGGGGTTTCCGGGGTGACGCTTTAGGGGCGGAGGAAGGGGAGAGCGGTTGCCGAGGAGCAGCGGAATCAACTGCCGTCGAGCCACAGACGGAGCGTTTTCGTCAAAGCCCAGTTTTCGTGGCGAGGCCAGAGACGGTCTGCTCTGCTTCGGAGGAGAGCCCTGCACCGACAGGTTACAGCCGTTCTCATCTCCTGGAAACAAACAGTAAAAGGATTGTTTAACTAGATCTGTCCAGGTGTAGCTTAAACAGTTGAAATAAAAAAAACTCGATGTATGAGCAGGTGTCAGGACATTGTTTACTCGTCCACACAGAGAGACGGTGACTTAGAAAAGACTGTCACAAAGTCAGTGTGACACTGTTGCTGTGATTATACACTGTGTGCACAATTATTAGGCAAGTCATTTTTTGACCATACCATCATTTTATCCATAACTTCCAACTCCAAGCTGTATTAAGTTAAATCCTTAGAGGATTTAATGCATATCAGGTGATGTGTATTTGTGTAACGAGGGAGGGTATGGCCTAAAGGAGATCAACACCGAATAATAAAAAGGTGTGCATAATTATTAGTCGCCCGTGGTTGGATCAGTAACAGACATAGAGCTCCACTTCGACAAGGTGGAGGTGGGGTACTGGTATGGGCGGGTATTATCATTATTAAAAAGATAGTTGGACCTTATCGGGTTGAAAATGGACTGATTAGTTGCCTAATAATGGTGTACGTGTAGATATTCTCTTAAGAAAGCCAAAACTTCACACGTCACATTTGGGTAAAGCCTCCTGTTTGGTCCGTTACCTGTGCGTTTCCTGGGGCTCAGAGGGAGTCTGGGCTGGAGACTGGGAGAACACTGCAGCTTCATCTCGGCCGGTCGTCGTGGAGACAGGGGCATCAGAGCCACGTGCCGCTGCGGTGATGGGACGTTCTGATTCTGGGGCTCTGCGGGTCGTTGCCGTGGAGACAGAGGACTGAGTCTGCGGCGGTTCTTCTCGTCCTTCACCGGAGACAGCGATCTGTCGAGTTGTGGAGTTTTCTTGGAACGAGTCGAGACGCGGCAGGATTTACGACGAGGAAACGGTAACGTGGGCTGAGTCTGGCCCCGAGAGCGAGTGTTGGGCATCCTGACAGGATCTGGGAACGAGAAGAGCAGTGTTTATTTATAAAGCAGTTCAAATACAATGTAGTGGGATAATAAAAATAAAATAAAAGCTAAAGGAATCCGTTTTAACTAACAATATTTAAAGATATTCTCAGTTTTTACTATCAATGCTTCATCAAGGTTCCTGGTTCATACAAATCTCACATCTGCGTATTTTTGAGATAATAATATATTTCCATGGGATTATTACAGATCTTTACAACACATTATGCTCCGACTGTCTCTACATTCATCTGTATCTCTTTGATCAAAAAGAACTAAATAGATTTAATTCAATCACATTTACTCAACCAAAGAGCAAATATATCAAAAAGTAAAGGTTTATCTCATAATAATACGTTTTGCCAAAATGTACTTTAATACGACGATTATTTAAACATAAAAAGCTGGAAACGTTCATTATAAAACCCCACTAACATGCGTAAATAGATTAAAAAGATGGAAAACGTTCACTAAATGAGAAAAAGGTTCGTCTATAAAACTAGAGTGGTCTCTTTAAAAAAGCAGTTGTCTTTATTCATATGTATGAGACAATCTGAAACAAAAGTGGCAAGAAACTCAAACTACGTGAGTTGTTGTAAGTTTAAAATATTATGTGAATTATGTTTTATAAATAATACGCTTTCAGTCATTAGATTAAAGCGTTTAGATGTGAGAAACCCGAGGTTAAAGCGAGAAAAACGGAGGTTAATGAAGCAAACAATACAATGGCGCCAACACAACGTAGCAACAAATTCCGCTCAAAACCTGCAGCTCTTTAGAAAAATGCAAGATTTACTCTGATGTGTCGTCAATCTACATTTTAGTTACAATTAAAATATCAGATGATTATTTGGGAGAAGTACTGGCCAGAGTTTTACGCGGAAAGCTACACAACTATTTCCAACGAACCCGCTGGAGAACTCACTTCCGGATTCAAAAAACGAACTAAATCGTGTTAAAACAAATGAAATATTATGATTTACAGATGTATACCTTTTTGTAAAAGCAGATGTATGCTTCTTAAAGTCAGATGGGGTAGTTCGTCGTGTCCCGGAGTGCTTTTGGCTGCCTCTCGGTCCTTGTTTTGCCGCGGACTGCCTCCGTGTGCTGCAGCCAAAGCCGCTCAGATCAGCTGTGTTTCCCGCCACTGTGCTGTGATTGGTCCGCGGCCATGACAGCGTCCGGAGTTCTCGAAGCTGATTGGTTAGAGGGCGAGGAGGACGTTGCGTCACTGTTGCCGCGCTCCTTCGTCTGGCGGGAGATTCAGAAAAGGCGGATTTATTTTTGCCGCGAATAATCTGCTGTTGTTTACTCTCTTTGTGGCAAACGTGGAACATGTTTAAGAGGTTTATTTACTAAGTTTTATTCTAATATTTATGTAAATATGACTTTTTGTCTTATGACAGCGTTAGTAACGCTTTAAAACTACTGTCAATGTAATCACACTCAAAGTAAATACATTCAAAAGTGTCTTATAACAGCAATAAACCGTGACATAAAAGGAATAATAACCTAAAACCTGTTCAAATTCTACGAACACCAAAAGAAAACTACCACGTCACACCAAAAGATTTTAAGTTTTATATGAACATTGTTCATTGTCAAAGTTTTGTATGAACATTGTTTTTGATGCCACCCATGTTTATCTACGTCAGATACAAACCTATATAAGTGTCTTTGTTCCACTCTCTGAGAAACTCTGCTGTGGAACCCAAATGCATTTGCTTTATTAAAACTCTTACTGAGTTGGTTTGCTTTATTTGTGAATCAAAGAATTTCCTGACAAACTAAAACAGTTAAATATTAATAAAAGCTGAAAGCATGTATCTAGAGAGAGGGAGAGTGTAATCAGAGCCAGAGCAAAAGTGAAGAATGTTAAGACTTTTATTCTGGATCCAGGGAACAGACAATGATCTGGTACAAGAGTAGCACAGACAGAAATCTGAACAACAAAGGCACAAGAGTCAACCGGTTATATGTACTTGCAGTTACATGAAAAGTGTTGGGCTCATTCCAATCAAAGGCTTAGATTATATTCCATCATCAATCCCTTTTTTATTCTTTTGTAAATGTGTAAAGCATTGTGTTATATTTGTTTCACTCTAGAAGATTTTGTGACTATTTTAAACAAATGTTTGGATTGTATACCTCTTTATTTTTGCAAACTTTAGTCCTTTTATCACTTTAACTGTTCATATTGTTCATAAACGGAACAATAAAGAGTAAGATTTACAAAGCAGCTTCACGTCTGTCCAGGTCAGGACTCAGCTGGTCCTGGTCTGGTCCTGGTCTGGTCCTGGTCTGGGTCATCACTATCTGTTTACATTTATTCTAAAGCTGAGACAAAATTATTATATTTATTGGAGACAGTTCTGGTCGGGACTCAATATTTGAGGCACAGATTGTGTTTGTGTTTAATGCAGTGAAGATGATAAATACAATGTTTAAATTCATGAAGCCAGAGCCGAACGACACTGACTCTGTTTAAAACCACAAACAGCTGTTGAGAAGAAACACTTTGTCATGTTTTCTGTTTGAATATGACCTTTATCACAACTATAAGCCTTCACACTGATCCAAACCCTTGGAGTGGTTCAAGAGTTAGGATCAGTGTTACTGCTCCAGATGAACCTCGTGCCACTAAACCTGCTCCGGGACGTCTGAACTCTGGGACAGTTTGATAAAAGTGACCCTTTGGTCTGGCCCTGGTCTGTTCTGTCTGCATCAGAGGAAAGGAAAGCTCTGTGCAGTTTCTGTGGATTCAGCAGAGGTTTGTCTCCAGAGACACTTTTATAGATTTTACAGAGAATCAGACGAGACTCTGATTGGTCTCTGTTCACTACAGCATCTACTCACTCCAGAGTCTCCAGTCGACAGTGAGGACTCTGTTGGAGTTCAAGCAGCTCCTGAACATCTGACTCCTTCAGGTTGTTACCAAACAGATGCAGGACTCTCAGATGTGAGGGGTTGGACTTCAGAGCTGAGGCCAGAGAAGAACAGCTGGACTTTGACAAACTGCAGTAGTTCAATCTGAAAAAATAATAAATGTTGGAGGTTAATCCAATAATAATCAAGGCACTCAGTTATAAAGAATACAAAGTCTTTATTTCATTTGTCTGGAGGTTTTCACGTCTTCAGGTCACACCAATGATTGTAAATATAGTGGAAGCTCATTGGTCCCAGTTCTGCAAAATGTGTCTCACCACAGGACGATTACATCCGGTCTTTTCTGACTCCTGCGTCAGAGGATATTCCTAAAATGGACAGAGAGGGGAGTAACTGAACTGCTCCAGGGCTTTTCAAACACACCCCTCATCTCAGGCCTCCCGTCTCTCAGCCTGGGGTAAGTACGCAAAACATTACAACACAAGGCAGGCAGCAGCACAGGGCGAGGGTGGGCTCAGTGTAAAACATCAAACGTAACAGAACACAAGGGTTTGTAGCTTTTGATTGAGTGGGCAGCGTAAAACCCGCCTCTAATGACAAGTGTGAGAAGTGAGAAAGTTATTTTTCTGTCAAACCCTAAACTAAAGCCCCGCCTACATATAGCCTAACCAACAATACGTTGAATCTTTTCAGCTCAACAGTGGAGCAAATGACCAAATGACTGTCGAGAATATTTAAATAGGTTAATGTGGCTGAATGAGGGCAACAACAGGAGCAGACCTCCAGTGGGTCCATCATTAAAGTCAGATTCTCTCTCCTTTTGGTTGACAGCAGAGGAGTGAGGAGGACAGAGAGGGACAGAGAACAGTGTTAGAGCAGAGTCTGAGGCCACACCAGGTGAGAAAGTAGAAATGAAGAGAAAAGAGTTAGTGTTGTCAGCACACGCATTTCAACATTTATTAATTATGAAATGGTATTTATCATTTTAACGACCAACCTTTTCAAATAAGAGCTGCATCTGTAACAGATTGAGTTATTTAAAGCGTTAATATTAAGTATATTCCTGTCTGTTTTTATACTTTTACACAACTGTGTATCATTGCCCAACTATAATCTAGAGGAAAGAGTCAGACAGATGTCAAATGGCAGACGGGGTGTGAGGAATGTAGGCCTAGGGGTGTTTAGCGGAACTTTGTGTGAGAGTCCCATGGAATGGGAGAACGGGGAGTACCACTAAGATAAGATAAGACCCAGCTGCTGGCCAGACTTCTAATCGAGAGAAGAGACTGGGCAGATTAAATTAAGAAGCACATAAGTATTTAGTCACATGTAGAGTCTTAAAGTCTGCTTACTTTCTGCAGAAACATGGATTTCTCTGTTTTAATAGCTGACATTGATGACATATGGTGTAAAATATGTTTTGTAATGTATAGTTCATTAGAAAATCATTTGAGTAATGCACATAAATAAGTGCTTGTTATTCTCTGGTGTGTAAAAAGTCAGATGACAGAACCAGAAAAATGTTGTGCAAAAGAAAAGACACATTGTAAATAAACATGGATGTTGCACCCATTGCTCCACATTCACTGGTATTGGCCTCACCACAGGGCACAGGTTACATCCGGGCTTTTCTGCTAATACTTCATAAAAAAACATAGTTTTCAGATAGCATAAACGAATTAAACAAAAATTATTTTTGGGAGTTTTACAAAAATATAAATAAACTGTGGACATAACGTCTCGGGTTACTTGACTGTAACCCTGTTCCCTTAAAAGCGGGAACGAGATGCTGCGTAGCATTACGCTATGGGGAACATTCTTTGTGTGACCGGTTGTGAAGCACGTGTGTCAAACACGCCAAGAATTGGCTTATAATACCTCTGTTGGTGACGCAGCTCATCAGTGGCAGCTGTGTGATTGCGCGCACCTGAACAGAGGGTATAATAACACGTGGACGCGGGGCGTCCTCAGGTCAACTTTGTCTGAAGAGCGCCGGACCGCCCAGTGCGGCATTGCAGCGCGGCATCTCGTTCCGCTTTTAAGGAACAGGGTTACAGTCAAGTAACCCGAGGCGTTCCCTGTCAAAAGCTACACTCGATGCTGCGTAGCATTACGCTATGGGAAGCAGAATACCAACGCCGCCGCTGTAAGTGTCTGGACCCCTCGGGTTGTGAAGTGTGCACAAACACAAAAGGTCTCAAACACAATTTTGGGATGATGACTCAAGGACATGCGAGCCCACAGTAGCATGAACATCCAAGCTATAGAATCTGATGAATGTGCGGAGAGGACCAGCCTGCGCATCACAAACTTGCTGCAGAGGGGCACCTTTTGCTAGAGCTGTTGAAGCTGCAACCCCTCTAGTAGAATGAGCCCTCACACCTATGGGCGAAGTTTGACCGCGCACGCCATAGGCCAGGGCAATGGCATCCCTCACCCAACGTGATATAGTTTGTCTGGTAGCTGCAACCCCAGCTTGCAGCCCCGTAACATATAAACAGCTGTTCGGACTTACGCCACTGGCTAGTGCGGTGGACATAAGTCTGGAGGGCACGTACTGGACACAGTAAGTGAAGTCTCTCCTGCTCCGGTGTTGTAAATGGCGGAGGACAGAAGGCTTCAAGAAGCGACCGGTTAAGGTCGAGAATGGAACTTTTGGAAGATAGTTAGGGTGAGGATGCAAAATGGCTTTGACCAGCCCGGGAGCAAAGTCTAGGCAGGAGGCGAAACTGACAGAGCCTGCAAATCTCCAACCCTCTTGAGAGTGGTAATGGCCGCCAGAAGAACCATTTTTAGAGTCAGAAATTTAACAGGCGCTGACTCAGTGGTTCAAAGGAGTGCTTACTAAGCCCTCCAGCACTATAGCTAGGTCCCAGGAAGGAACTCTAGCTCTAGTTTGGGGTCTCAACCGCTTGGCACCTCGAATGAAGCGGGCAACTAGAGGATGTCTCCCTATCGAGACCCCGTCAATCAGGGCGTGGCAAGCCGAAATGGCGGCCACGAAAACCCTGAGTGTGCTAGGATTAGTGCCGAGGACAGTTTGTCCTGCAGAAACTCCAGCACTGAAACAATCTGGCAGTGGACTGGGTCTGCATGATGTGTAGCACACCAGGCATCAAAGACACGCCATCTGCAGGCATAGGCTCTCCTAGTAGAGGAGACCTAGCGCTCAGAATAGTCTCTACAACAGGGGCTGGGAGCCCGACATCTCTTAAGTGGTCCCCCTCAGGGCCAGGCGTAAAGGTTCCAGAGCTCGGGCCGGGATGAAACACTGTCCCCTGTGCCTGAGAAAGGAGATCCCTCCTGGTCGGAATCGCCCATGGCGAGCCGTCGAGAGAGATATTAGGTCTGAGAACCACACTCTGGTTGGCCAACGGGCGCTACTAGTAAGAGGCGCAACCCGCAGTGTGGACCTTCGCCAGGACTCCGGGAGCAGAGCCACCGGGGAAATGCATAAAGCGCAGTCTGGGCCACACATGGGCCATTGCGTCCAGACCCAGGGAGCTGGAGGAGTCAGAGAGAAGTAGAGGGACATTGTGCAGTCTGCTGTGAAGCAAAGAGGTCCACCTCTGCTTCGTAAAATCTTTCCCAGATTTGGCTCACTACCTCGGGGTGGAGTTTCCACTCCCCATGTGTCACAGCCTGTCTGGACAATAAATCTGCTCCCACATTCATGCGCCGGGGATATAAATCGCCCTGAGGGACAGGAACTTGTCCTGAGCCCAAAGCAGCACCTGCTGCGCTAGCTTGTTCAAGCGGCACGAGCATGATCCGCCCTGACGATTTATGTAAGAGACCACCGCTGTGCTGTCTACTTGTACTAGGACATGGTAGCCCCTTAGCTGCTGGAGGAAGTATTTCAGGGCCAGAAATACAGCCTTCATCTCGAGGCAATTGATGTGCCATGCGAGAAGATGGCCTCTCCATATCCCTTGGGCTGGGCGGCCATCTAAGACCGCGCCCAGCCCGTGAGGATGCATCTGTCGTTAGCATCATGCGGCGACAACATGGACCTAGGGTGGGACCCAAAGTGAGAAACTGGGGTCTGAACCACATAGATAGGTGCAAGCCCTCGGCGCGTAACCCTTATTTGCTTCAGGGGTTGGCCCTTGGATGAAACCCCTGGCTCTGAGCCACAGCTGAAACGGTCTCATGTGCAGAAGGCCCAAAGGAATTACCGTGGATGCAGATGCCATGAGACCCAATATTCTTTGAATGAAGTGCACAGCCACTTCCTGGCCTAGCCTGATAGCTTTCAGGGTAGTTAGAATGGACCCGACACGTGCAGGAGACAGATGTGCCTGCATCTCGGTTGAGTCCCAAACAACCCCTAGATATGTTGTCCTTTGGCGGAGAGAACGCTCTTCTCGGCGTTGAGTCTCAAGCCTAGAGAGTCGAGATGAGCTAGGACGACGTCGATGTCGAAGCACTAGCTCCTGAGACTGAGCTAATATCAGCCAGTCGTCTATGTAATTCAAAATGCGGATGCCCTGGAGTCGCAAAGAGCCAAGGCTGCATCCATGCATTTTGTATATGTCGAGTGACAAGGCCAGGCGAGCGGAAGAACCCGATACTGGTACGCTTCGCTCCAGCGAACCTCAGGAACTTTCTGTGCTGTGGCAGGATTTGTATGTGAAAATACGCGTCCTTTAGATCGATGGTGACAAACCAGTCGCCTAATCGGATCTGGGACACAATCATTTTATTGTGAGCATTTTGAATTTTAATGCTTTGAGGTAGCGGTTTAACCCGCGAAGGTCTAAAATCGGGCGCAGCCCCCATCTTTTGAACTAGAAAATATCGGCTGTAAAACCCGGATTGTCTGTCTGGTGGGGAACACGTTCTATGGCCCTTTGTCCAGCAGAACCTGCAGTTCCTGTGTCAATACATGGGCTCGTTCGGTTTCACGGAAGTGGAGACCACGCCGTTGAAACGCGGAGGGACGATTGGCAAACTGGAGTCTGTAGCCTTTGGCCACAGTCCTTATTACCCACGGGAGATATTTGGCAGGAGCATCCATGCTGCCAATTTCTCTGAAAGGGGCAGTAGTTTTGTCACCTCGGTTCTTGGGGGATGTAAGACATCCCGCGTCCTGAGCCAAGGCAGGAGAAGGCCGGACACTTACAATTGCGCTGGAGACTGCTGCTCCCGAAACGCCAGTGGCGGCGGAGAAAAACAGCGGACTCCTGAGGGTGTCGACATGGAGTCTTTAGACTCTCTTGGATTTTGTTGCGCCCCACCCGGTGGGAGAACACCCCGCCATGGGCGCGCCAATTTCAGCGCCTCTGCTTCCTGGCGGAGATAACATTCCGCAGGTCTGTTCTCTTTGAGCAGCGAGAGAATCCGCCCTCCAGTCCTTACGAGGGGGCACGATTCGCCACTCTCCTTCTGGGCAGCCCGCTTTCTCTGGAAGGGGCTGGACCTGGCCGGGACAGGGTGGCCGACGGTCCCGGCTGCTGAGCACGGCGAGGAAGGAACCTCACAAACGCCTCCTCGTGGCGTTTAGCCTCGCGAACTTAGTGGCGACGGAGTCCACCGCGTTGCCAAAAAGGCGAGATGGGTGCATCCAGGAGGAAGGCGCGGTCCTTCTCTTTGATGCCCGTGAGGTTAAGCCACAGATGTCTTTCCGTTGCAACCAAAGCAGACATGGAGCGGCCAATAGCGCGGGCCGTCTGCTTAGTTGCACGGAGAGAGAGGTCTGTGGCACGGCGTAGCTCAGAAAACGCGTCCTCGTCCACAGAACCCCCTGTGCTCAAATCTTTGAGCAGCTCAGCCTGGTATGCCTGCAAAACCGCCATGGTGTGCAGTGCTGCACCAGCCTGACCCGCCGCCTGGAAAGCCTTCCCCACCAGTGATGGCGTGAACCGGCATGGCTTGTTGGGAGTGTAGGTTTTCTTAGGGAGGACGATGTCCCGGGAGAGATAGCCCCATAGCGTCTCTTCCACCTGGGGCATCGACCCATAACCCCCGCACCTGTGCGCCCACGATAGTCGAATAAATCGGCGTCGAAGGCACAAAACACGGGACGAATAGGGCTTATTCCATGAGCGTGCCAGCTCCTCATGGAGGTCCCCAAAGAAGGAGAGACCGCCGCTGTGATCCCTCCCCTGGCCACCTGACAGAAACCTGTCATCCAGTTTAGAGTATTTAGGGGCCCTGCTCCTGAGGCCACTCAATATTCAGCCTCGCCACTGCTCTTGTAACCACCTCGAGCAGCTCCTCAAGCGCCGTGTCAGAGCGGGAAGAGCGCTCCGAGGCTGCTGCGCCCCAGAAGCCAGGGATGAGGCTTCATCGACGTGCTCACGGGAAGCGCCGTGGCGCGCCGGCCCGAGCACAGAGCCGGTGTCTGCCTCATCTGGTGAGCGCGAGGGGCATAAGACTATCTGATCCTGCGCCTCAGCCAGATCAACACGCGAACCCCACGACCGGAGTTGGGAGGCGGCTCGCTCCTCTGCAAAGAAAGCGAGCCGGGCACGTAGGATCTTGGCAGGCAAAAGATCACAGTGCTCACACTCCCAGAAAGTCCGAGGGCTGCGTGTTCTTCCCCAAACACTCAAAACAAAATTCATGCTGATCATCGTCAGCAATGTGCCTCTGGCAAGGAGGAACACATTTCTTTCTGAACCCAGCCATGATACTTTTGTATTTATTATTTTATATATATTCGTACTGGCACAGAGAAAGGTTTGCTCACACTTCACACAATGCGATCTGAAGACAAAGAAACCTGAGGCGCTCCGCGTCACGTGTTATTATACCCTCTGTTCAGGTGCGCGCAATCACACAGCTGCCACTGATGAGCTGCGTCACCAACAGAGGTATTATAAGCCAATTCTTGGCGTGTTTGACACACGTGCTTCACAACCGGTCACACAAAGAATGTTCCCCATAGCGTAATGCTACGCAGCATCGAGTGTAGCTTTGACAGGAACTCAGTTTTTCAGGAAAATACCACAGTTTGTAAAAGTCCAAAGTCTGCCTCCAACAAACACTTTCTTCATTTACATTTGTCCAAGACACATTTTCTTTTACATTCAGATGTAAATGAAAATATGACTTTTTAAAGTGATCTGGTTCAAAGAGAAGGTCTGGATTTTATGGATCAAAAAAAGAGGAGAAAGTACAACACACTATTTCTGAGCTCGGTGGATTGGAAAAAGACTGACACTGATTTACTGAAGACTTTTCATTTGTTCTTTGGCCAAGCATCCCTCTCATAAACATGATACAGTGTGTACAATCTTTGAGAGTCTACAATGAGAAAGTCTGTAAACACAGTAACATTAAAGCTTGTGAAGTTGGAAGAAGAAATGCGTCACTTCCGGTGACATCTTCTGAGCCATAGACATAATATACATAGACGCCTCATGACGTGCTGGAGCGTGATCCAGCGTCGCCGCCATATTGGGTGGGTCTCTCCACTCAACGCTAGCACCAGAGTCAATCGGAGTCAACGGAGAGCGAGCAATTATGCCCGTATTTTGTGCAGCTTACGGTTGCAATAACCGACACAGTATTGATACCAGATTGCTATAAGGACGGAGGGTTTTGTTGTGACTGAGTCGTCAAAGCTCTGCAGTGAACACTTCAAGCCTGATGATTTTGACAGGACGGGTCAGATTGTCAGGCTTAGAGATGGTGCGACCCCATCTGTCTTCAACTTCCTGTGTCATCTCCAAAGAGTAGGTGTATTTTACTCTACATGCTAACAGAGATGTCTATGATTCATATGTAAAGCAAAAACGGTAAAACCGTTAGATATTTCTGCATGTATTAGTGATGTATTGTGTATTAAAATACACTGTGGGATACTAAAACCTTTTCAAGTGTTTTAATGAAGTTGTTTTTAAGTATTATGTTTATTATATTTTAGCCTGTAGTGACAAGGAACACACAAACTTCAAGGAAAGCTGAAGAGAGCCTACCAGTGGACCTTTCTCAGCATTTTCCTGAAAGTGAACCTCAGCCCAATGATGTGAGTATTTGTAGGCTATTTAATATGTCCCATACAGCTGTGAGCATCATGGCTGTGGTCATATTTAAAATATCTCCCTTGCTTTCTGCAACTCTTTTCAGAAATACTCATACACTTATATGTGAATGAGTATATGTTATAAATAAATAAATACACACGTGAACAAATACACACCTTCTTTCACTCACATTCTCTCATACACGCACCCTTTCTCTCTTTCCCATACTCATGATGCTGGCAGTGATATTACAGGTAAGAAATTAAGAATGTGTGCCTGCACATATGCACCAAACAACTGTGAGTAGTATGATATGAACATCACTGAAAATATTTTCATCCTTCTTTCTACTAGGAACACTCCTATGCATTGCCCAATTCTCCTACTCGTCTAAAGGCCAGACTCAGTGAAGCTTTGGCTAGAGTGGAGAGTCTAGAGCGGGAGAAGCAAAATGCAAAGACCGAGCGGAGAGCAAAGAAAACTGTAAAGAGTCTTCTGGAAGATCTGAAGGAAAAGAACCTTATAAATGAGGAGTTAAATGAAAGGCATGGCTTCCATTCTGGTAAAAATAAATTGATAATACCACCTTGAATTGTATATTGTTTACACTCTTTGTCAGACTTTACAAAAGGTATTATTTCAAGGGAACTTTCTAACTAGTCTGTCTAACTAGTTTAACTGAATTTCAGATCTTCAGGTAGACCTCTTTTCAAAGCGGGGCCATGAATACACCAAAGACCAGAGAGAGTTTGCCCTCACACTGCACCTCCATGGTCCGAAAGCCTACAGTTACCTGAGGGATTCTCTGCATCTTCCCCTGCCACATCCACATACATTGCAACGGTGTAGTACATGTTTTTTTATTACAATTTTTAATGTGTGAATGTGTGTGTGAGTGTGTGTGTGAGAGAGAAATAAATTCAAATGAACAATCAAACTTGTTTCTTTATTAAAATATAAAATTAATTCATTTATACATGTATCAATATGCCATAGTCTACCATATGTCTTAGTTAAACCTCGTAATACAAAGTATTTCTACATGAAAGCAGAATTTTTCAATGTGTGACAGCGTCCTGTATCATAACTAAGTCTCTGCCGTTTGTAACAAACCAAACCGTGTGAAAATCCGGTAAAAACTCGGGGAGTTATGATCATTGTAGTTGAGGATACACCTTCCGCAGTAGAAATAAATGCGGGGGGCAGGGCATTGGAGACCCATCCAAGATGGCGCCGCGCTGATACGTCCGCTCATAGACATACATATGCGTCCGCTCAATAGGCAGCGTCACAGTCTATGAGGCGTCTACGTTTATTATGTCTATGTTCTGAGCGGAAACTGTTCCAGAAATACGTGCGTTCGACTTCAGCAAGACCTGCAGTTTCGATCAGTGCTGTTTGGAGCGCATTGCACGTTGGTAAGATTTGTGTCCGGCTTCACAGCAGACGTCTTCCCGCTGCAGAGTCACGTCTGGAATCCTGGACCTTCTTGTTTTGTCAGCAGCTCTCCTGAAAAGCTAACTCCTCAACTGCGGACGACTCCTGCAACAATCCAGGTTTGTCCGTGTCTTTGTCCGTGTCTCTGTCCGTGTCTTTGTCCGTGTCTTTGTCTGTCTGTTTGTGAGTGTGACCACATTTTAAAAGCGTCGTGTTTTAGAGGCTTTGCTGCAGAAAAGTGTAGATGTAGTCAGATGTAGTCAGATGTAGTCAGATGTAGTCAGATGTAGTGATGGGCATTCCGGCTCTTTTTCGTGAGCCGGCTAATTTGACTCAGCTCGCAGAAAAGACCCGGTTCTTTTGGCTCACAAACGGATCTTTATATAACTTTTATATATGTATATCTTTATATATACGTGTATCCTTACTCGGACACTTTGAGATTAAACCCGATATTTTTTTGTCTTTAACGGGTGATCACATCATTTGTCTCTGGAGCTCAGACAACTAACTGGTCTTAAAATAAAGTGTAATTTCTTACGTTTCTAACCATATATTGTTTGAATAATTTTTTTGCAAAATGTTTTTTACTGTGGCCGTAAAACGAGCGCTATTGCCCGAGCTTTTAGCCGGAAGCTACTATTATCCTGAGTCGGACACTCAGCTTTTTAGCTTGATTTTATGTCTGGGATACAGCAGTTGTTATTATCTGCAAAATGACGTTATAATGATCTTCAAACAGCGTGAAGTCAACACTTCAAGTCAAGTGTATTTTTTTACTCGGAGAACTCTAAAACACAATACATTAATACATTTTAACATCATATTTAATATTATATTTTGTATTCTAAAATACAAAATATATATAATATTAAATAATATATTAAATATTCTAACACAAACAAAATAAATAATTTTCTTTAATTTCCAATAAGCCAACACATAAAACCATTTCAACCTGGAGAGACTCAAAAGAAAAGCATGATGCAAATGAATTATTTATTAAAAGAAATAAAAGGCCTTAGACTCCGACAGGGAGAAACCTTGTGGGATGTGATGGAGGGCAAGAGTAGATTTTAGGGTAGATCTCCCTCGGAGCTGAGACACAGACATGAGGAGCTGCAAAGGACAGAGAGGGTCACACTGCTGCGGAGGTGGCAGCGGCACGAAGAAAAACAGCTGATAACAAAGAGAGAGGGTGCTTTAGATTTTGTCAGCTGTATGATAATTTACTAAAAGCTTGAGGTGGAGGGTTGTTTTGGAAGAGAGAGACCGTTGGCTAAGAAGATGCAGCGTGCTGTAGATGAAGGGGAGAAGTCTTCCTGGTTGAGTTTACACTCAGCTTCATTTATGGCATTGGACTGAGGTTTGCCTGCAGACAAAAGAAGAAAGTGTTCAGTATCGGCAGGTAGAGTTTTTTTTAGGCATTAGTAGTATAAGTATGAAGAATGATGTATACAATTGGATAAAAGTAATTGTGCTGTACAAGTTAAAAGCAAAGATTTTGATGTTCCATGAGTGAGGTGTTCAACATTCAGTAATTGTCCATTCACAAACTTCTTTAAAGTAAAGAGGCATGAGCTTTGTTTTAGTTCATCACTTAAATATTTCACAGAGATATCAAACATAATGTTTTCCTGAAGTTGAGTAGTTCAAAAGAATTGACACACAAAAGTGTTTAACCTGGCCACCCACACTTAACCACTTTACAAAGTTGAAAGTAGTCTGGTATCTATTTAATTGAAAAGAAATCCTAAACATTTACCTAAAATGTAGCATGCAAACCCAATTGACTGCATAGTTAGTATGCTGGAGTTGGATTGCAAATTAACCAGAAATAAAGAAGTGAAAAACATGATTTTATTGTGGTCTCTGTTTAATGCCACCTCCTTTTTGATGCATTTTTTATACAGGTCAGGTCACTTTCAAAAGACAATATTCAAGACAATTTTAAAATACAATCTTTCAATGGCAGAGTATTTACACACAATGTGCTCTACTTGGTTCAAACACTACTCTATTATCACCAGAAGAGGGCGACAAAGACATTATTTACAACTCCATGTATCGATGTTGTTCTGGGGCTGTAACTTTAGTCCTGCAGACAGTTCGTAAGTCATCCCTTGTTGAATTTGTCCTTGACGTCCAGAATAAAATGAACAGTATAATAATTGTATCTTAAGCAAGTAAAAAAAGCGTTCTAAAATCTGGCTGGACATTGACATTGGTAGTAGTCTGCACTGGTTGATTTACTGGAACAGGCTTCAGACTTTGGACAGGACGGATAAAACCTTGGCCGGACAGTTTTAAAAGTGGCAGTAAAGTGCCCTCTGGTAGTTGTGGCTTGTGCACTGGTTTAGGATCTCTGCGTGTCTCAAAAATTTCCCTCCTAGTAGAACATGAAACCTGGACTAATCTACTGAGCCCTTACCAAATATTGATCAAGTTGCTGACTGAGTATTTAAAATAACTATTTAGCCATTGGTTCAAATATTTTTATTTTGTTGCCAATTGTGTTCTCAAATATTCTCATATTAAAATAACCATATACAACCATTTACAACTCAACTATATTAAACAATGTCACTATTCATGTTTTAATTTACAATTTAGATTAGACATTTAAAGCTTTAATTTTTTTAAATATAAAACCACAAATCGAAGGTATTGTGTTGTCACTCTTAATTAGCCACTTTCAATTAGCATCCAGGAAAGTCTTTGATAACAATGCCACAAAACTAGAACTTTAAAGTTTGTCAATAAGTACCGTTGTCTTTTCATTGTTGCATAAGTCAAACGCACAACGACGATCTAAAAACTATTAGTATTCTATCAATGGCTATTTATCTTAACGCTAAACTCCAAACCTGCTGTATATTTCCATCGATGACCAAAGTCAATTACGCACTAATCATCAAAGATAAATATTTTCACATACAAAAAACATTTTTTTTTTTTTGCAACAAAATCATTTCTTTTCTAATTACTAATATCTTTATGGTCTCTTAGAATTACCCTAGCATCCCCCCACCTTTACATCTTTTCACCCAGAGTACATTACTTTCCCCCAGAGGCCTGTTTCTTGCTAGTATTTTCTTATCTCTTAACATTATTTAAACCGTGTTAGTTCTAGAGACGTAGGGCTCAGCCTACTACTCGGTGTCTACTTTGGAGTTTTCGCTCTGTTTTATGACGGCCCCCTTCGGGTGATTCTAAGGAGTGTGGGTCTCAGGACATCCCATAATCTTGCCATCTGGCCATCCACCAAAGGGGTGTTTGTCACAAGACACCGTTTTATGGCTTGTGCACAGGCTCTAGCCCTTACTCCAGCAGGTGCCACCTTTTAGTGCCTCTAGGTTTTATAGATGGTCTTTTTTGGCCATCTCACATTAAGAAATGAAACAAAGACACCCTTTGACCCCAACACTCCTGTTCTTTTGTGAGATTACCAAAGTGTGCTTATGCCAGATGAGCTAGCACGGCCCGTCTAGTCTTTTCAGGGTCTTTCGCAAGGCTTCCTCGCGGTGGGACATGCTTGGAAACTCTCTAAGGGCTTCCAGAACCAATGACCGAGCCTCTGTCAGCTCCTCTTAAGGTGGAGGAGCAGCTGGTGTTCTCTGCCATAACAAACCGGTACATCCAGGGCTTGCAGAAATTCAAATGCCCAACATTTTTAAATGGATGAGGCAGCAGTAGCTCAGTGGGTAGAGCGGCCGTCCTTCGATCCCGCTCTCCCCCATGTTAAAGAGCTTTGAGTGCCTACCAGGTGGAAAAGCGCTATATAAATGCCAAAAAAAAAAATGAAGGTTGCATTTTTAGGTGAAGATGTTACTTCTCTTATCCCTTTTTATAAGAGCGTATTTTTTTTTTCCCAATTAATTCTAAGTTCAACCGGTTGAACCCAAGTTGGAGGAGTGTGTCGAGATGTTGAGAACTTGTGTTGCTCACTTTTACATTTGTCTCTTACAGAGAAACAAAGGATCCTTGGTCAGAAGCAAACCCTTTTTTTTTAAAAGAAGCTTACTACAGCAACTGCTTTTATAATGCACACGTGCAACCAGTGTGGGAACAAGTTTTCCACTCTGCAGAGTCTCAAAAGACACCAGCGCATCCACACTGGAGAGAAGCCTTACAGTTGTGACCTGTGTGGAAAGACATTTTCACATGCAAGTACTTTAAAACAACACCAGCACATCCACACTGGAGAGAAGCCTTACAGCTGTGACCTGTGTGGGAAGACATTTTCAATAGCAAGTAATTTAAAAAAACACCAGCTCATCCACACTGGAGAGAAGCCGTACAGCTGTGACCTGTGTGGAAAGACATTTTCACAGGCCAGTCATCTAAAACAACACCAGCGCATCCACACTGGAGAGAAGCCTTACAGCTGTGACCTGTGTGGGAAGACATTTTCAATAGCAAGTAATTTAAAAAAACACCAGCGCATCCACACTGGAGAGAAGCCGTACAGCTGTGACCTGTGTGGAAAGACATTTTCACATGCACGTAGTTTAAAACAACACCAGCGCATCCACACTGGAGAGATGCCTTACATCTGTGACCTGTGTGGGAAAACATTTTCACATGCAAGTAATTTAAAAAAACACCAGCGCATCCACACTGGAGAGAAGCCGTACAGCTGTGACTTGTGTGGGAAGACATTTTCACGGGCAGATAGTTTAAAAGAACACCAGCTCATCCACACTGGACACAGACCACACTATTGTGACCATTGTGGAAAGACATTTAGAAGTTCATGTTCTTTTAGGACACATTACTTTCAACACACTCGAGAGTTGGTGATACCATGTGAGCTGTGTGGAGAGATATTTTACACTAAACGGCATTCTTCTCGACACCTAAAGAAACACGCTGAGGTGGAAATGGGGAGGTGAGGACCACAATGAGACTCTGCATACAGTTTAAACTTTGTTACAACATGTTAAAATAATTATAAACATGGTAAATTTAAGAATGAAAGACCGGTTTAATTCTTACAAGAATAAAACAAATCAGACATATACAACATGTATCATGTTGCATGATATCAGAAAAAAGATGAAACATTCACATAAAAGTAAGCATTATCAATAGCAAAAATGATATATATTAATATTAATACTAATAATTTACAAAAACTAACATTAAAATACAAGGAGACAACAAGAATAAAACAATCACTGAGCTCGGGGTATAAAAGACATTTCATGTCTTTTGGTCTCTCTTTAATTTGATAAAAACTGTCTTTGGTGTCTGAGTTCATAACCACTAGATGTTGCCTGGTTTTTGAAAGTCTGCAGAGAAGAGCTGTCCTTTTTAGGATGTTGTGTAAGGTGTGGACTGTGGCTTTATCCCGCCTCTCACTCAGAGAGGACAGGGAGGATTTAAATTTAAATGAGGACCTAATTTAATTCACAAAGGACTGGATTTAAAACACTCACGTTTGATTAAACCTCAGTGTCTCAGCTGATGTCCAGCAGCTGCTGGGTGAACCAGTTTGTCAACAAGAGCCAAAGTTGAACATTTTTTGGCAAAAAAAAAGTTTTTTTTTTTTTTTGTGTTATTCATATTCTCTGAAAAATGGCCAATCACAAATTTCCTCCAGGGTATGTAATCTTCTGAGCACAACTGTATATATAGTTTGTTATGTGCAGCATCTGAAGGTAGAGCTTATCTTTTAGTCCCTATACAGGTCAACACTGTCGCTAAACTAACCTGTTCAGGGCTCTGTCTGACAAAACCAGTTGAACATTCCTGAGACCTTTTACATCGACGGGTTGGAAGCATATCTTCAGGTCTTAAAACATATAAAGTTAATGTTGTCTGTTCTGCTGCTTGTGTGACATGTTTTTTACTCTCCACTCAGCTGTTTTATTTTTTTATTTGTATTTTTTAAGCCCTTAAGACTGTTTGGCCAGGGGGTTGTTTTTATTCTCTATAGCGAGGTGTTTCCAGAGAAGAACCTTGTTTTCTACTGATTTTGTTTGGTTTTAGGCACTGCTTGCTTTGTTTTCAATCACACCAATATAATGTGTTTTTTTTTTTACAAGATTTTTAAGCCTTATATGTTTTATAATTACATTGTATTGTACCCAATTGTTTAAGTCGCACATTTAACAGTGAAATAAAAGTTGCCAAGTCAGTCTGCCAAGTCAGTTGAAGATAAGAGCTGATGAAATGTGGAAACAGGAAGTGGAATGTGTGAATATTTATTTCTGTCAAGTTTTTGTTCTACACAGATATATAATAGCTTCAGGTTATGTAAAGAGATTTTTGAGTTTACAGTTCCTGTCATTTACAATAAATATGTCCAACACTTCACTTTTATCAATTTGACAAATAAAATGTCAAAATGTCTTTTTTATTTCGATAGAACAACAATGCACACAGCACTAACTAACAGTTTCTGTTGAGCTGAACATTTTGGTGTTTTCCGCTTTGAGTTTAACAAACTAAATAATGGCTTGGATAAGGTTATACTTCTTCCTTCTCCCTTTTGGACATGTGTTATTTAATCTATTTATTTTATTCTGTGGTTAATTTTAATGAACTATCCTGTAGTAGTTTTGTGTTGTGTGTGACTGAAACTATATTGTTCTATGACTGCAGAGAATGGATAATGACCATGTTGCATAATAATAATAATAATTAAAGCCGCAAGCGGCGATAAAGGCCCTCGCCTCCCTTGAGACCGCGGGGACACATGCACTCGGAGGATTGCATTTCGTGCTTTAAAGCGTAAACTTCACGGTAATGTCAAATAACCGGGCCTGTGCTACTGCTGGGGCCTGCTACACCACATTGTAATTTAGAGTTAAAGGTCTCCACAATCCCTGGTTTTCCTGGGAGCTGTCTGAACCTTTGAAAATAATAGATTATGCTTGGGTTTAGGCGAGAAAAACAAAGTACTGGCTGGAGATTTGAGATGACTCAGGAATCGCTGCACCCCCTGTTTAAAAAGGCAAAATGTAAATATAACTTGTCTAAAAGTACAAGGTTACAAGTTCCAAAGGATTCTGAGGAGTTTTCTAAGACTCTAGCCGTGGCTCTGGAGGGGCCTCCTCTAAAGGAAGGATCCTGGCAATTGGGAAATGGCATTTATTTCCCAAAGAAATGGCTGCTTCTTCACAGACTCATTACGACCACAGCCACAAATGTATCAAAAAACAAATTGATAACTTTTTGGCACGTATCTAGATGATACTCACCAAATTTGGAGCTGTTTAGATGAAAAGCCTTTAGACACAAGGTGCAATTGAGGTGGTCACATTCCACCCAACATACTAGACTTCCTGTTGAGTTTAGGGTGTGGCTTTCATAGACTTTTCTGTTTGCCCTGAGGTGTCCTATGGATGAACCAAGTTTCATTTTTCTACGTTGGAAAAAAGTTACTTTCACTTTCCATAGGCCCAATGTATTTTGACTTTTCTAGGGTCGCCACTGAGTCATTTTTTCGTAATTTTTTTGGGGACTTCAAATACATAAATTTTTCGGCTTGAAGTCCGGGACCAATAAAAATGACTTTTAGTTGTACGTTTACTGGGTCAAATTGAGGATCATTTGCAGAAAAATTATAATAAAAAAAAATATATACCAAATTATAATAAAATAAAATATAACTCGAGCAAAAAGTCTAGAAAAACGCTTGTCTATTTTACATACATGTGTTTAGCTCATTTTGCCCAAGTTTGGTGTCTGTGGAATGAAGCAGCTTTTTCTGTGTTTTTTTAAAAAAGAGGTGTATTTTAAGTCGGTTCACATTTTCAATTCAAAATGGCCGCCTTCCCGTGTGTGATAGGGTGTGGTCCCCATTGGCTTTTTTGTTCATAAGCCCATGGTGGATGTGTGTACCAAGTTTCATTTGCCTACAACAAACTAAAATTTTCACTTCCCATTGACTTTTTCCAAATATTTGGGACGTTGCTATGGCAACACATTTATAGATAGGGGGTGGTTGTCATTGGCTTTTATGCTCGTCGTGACATAAGAGATGTGTGTACCAAATTTTATGTCTCTATGACAAACTAAATTCTTGGGTCCCATTATAAGTTTGTAGGGGGCGCTGGAGAGCTAATTCTAAAGATAACCCTTTTATTTACATATCTTTGTGTTCAGGTCATGAATGTGCACAAACGCCTTTTTGGGTCCAACTCGATCCGAGAAGGCGTTTGAGAGTTAAGAGACGTTTTATTTTCACAAAAATGGCCACCTCGTTACAGGCTTGCCACACCCATACCCGATAAGATATCAACAACAAAGTCACAACTTTGGCACACGTGTCTAGATGATACTCACCAAATTTGGGGCCATTTAGATTAAAACACAATGATTTGCATCTTTCTGTGCAAGGGGTGCGATTTTAGTGGCCGCGCGTTTCACCCCACATGGCGGACTTCCTGTTAAGTTTAGGGTGTGACTGTCATTGACTTTTCTGTTTGCCTGAGGTGTCCTATGGATGTACCAAGTTTCATTTTTCTACGTTGGAAAAAGTTACTTTCACTTTCCATAGGCCCAATGTATTTTGATTTTGTAGGGTCGCCACTGAGTCATTTTTGTAATTTTTTTGTGACTTCAAATACATAAATTTTCGCCAAGCTTGAAGTCTGGGACCAATAAAATGACTTTCGTGCATGTTCACTGGGTCAAATTTAGGATCATAGGTGACAAGAAAGATAAAAAAAAAAAAAAATCCGAGCAAAACAATAGGCCCTCCCGGTCATCACCGGCTCGGGCCTAATTAAAACCCTCACCTCCCTTGAGATCAGCGGGGACACATATACTCCGAGATTGCATTTTTCAAATATTCGGCAGGCTTGAATTTTGTGGACAGTAAAATTTACTTTTTGTGCGTTTACTGGGTCAAATTGAGGATAATTTCGCAGAAAAATAATAAAAAATATATATATATAACTCGAGTGAAAACGACAGGACAAAGCGCTGTCCATTGAACACACATGTGTTTAGGTTATTTTGCCTAAGTTTGGTGTCTGTGGAATTAAGCAGCTATTTTCTGTTGTTTTTAAAAGAGTGTATTCTACTTGCGGTTCACATCTTCAATTCAAAATGGCTGCCTTCCCGTGTGTGATAGGGTGTGGTCCCCATTTTCTGTTTGTTCTTAAGCCCGTACTGGATCTGTGTACCAAGTTTCATTTGCCTACGACCAGTGTTGGGTGTAACTAGTTACAAAGTAACTAGTTACTGTAATAATATTACTTTTTTCAGTAACTAGTAGTGTAAGGCATTACTTGTCTGAAAATGGTAATATTATTACAGTTTTCCCGAGCTAGTTACTTGCGTTACATTTGCCAGTAGCACCTTCATCACACACAAGGCACACAACACAGAGAACAGAAGGGAAGGGAAGGAGGCGTGGATGGAACAGTGATTGGTCTGTGTTTGTACGAGGTATCATTTACCATCACCGATTGGTCAACACCCGGCAGCCAGCAACAGAGCGGCACCCTCAAAAAATGGAAAAATGGAAGCGTCAACAATGGCAAGCTCTTTTTCAGAGGAAGGTTCCCAGCAACAGAAAGCTAGTTTCGACGGGTGGAGATTCAGTCATTATTTTGAATATGTTCAACTGAAGGAAACTATCTTGACTCTGCCCGGGGAGAAAGCTGCTCTCCACGCTTGTAACTCTACCTCCAACGAAGAAGCACCTGCAGCGACAGCATCAGGACACATCAAGCTCGTTAAGTGACAGAGTGACATGAACAAGCAGCCCCACAAGCAGCAAAAACTTTCTATTGAACATAAAGTACTACCAACATCAAAATCCGAGATAAATAAGCTTGTTGCCTCGTACGTAGTGTAGTAGTAGTAGTAATGTTACCTCTTTCTATCGTCGAATCGCTGTATTTTAGAAATATACTCTGCAAAATACCCGATATGAGGACAGACCAGCCGTTTTCCGACAGTACCTAGATAAATGTTATGCCATGATGGAAAGTGAGCTGAAGAAAACATTTGAGAGCACTGAGTATGTGTCAACCACCGCTGACATCTGGACTTGTCACAACAAAAGCTACATAGGCATGACTGCCCATTGCCCAAATTTATTGATTGTTTGCACCAGGCGGTGTTTGTTAAACATTGAGGAAGTTAATACTTGTTTGTACTTGATTGCACAACCGTTGTTTGTAGTTATTTGTGCTAGACAGTGCCAGTCTGTTGTTTGCGTAATAAAGACCCTAAAGAACACTCCTCTTATATATGTTCTCCCTCCATCTGATGCATTTCAGGCAATTATAGATTAATTAAAAAAAAATGTAACTAGTAATATAACTAGTAATATAACTAGTTACTTTCTCCAGGGAGTAATAAAGTAAAGTAAGGCATTACTATTTTTGAGAGTAATATGTAATATGTAATATATTACTTTTTTGAGTAACTAGCCCCAACACTGCCTACGACAAACTAATATTTTCACTTCTTATTGACTTTTCCCACATAGTTGGGGCGTTGCTATGGCAACACATTTATAGAATGGGGGGTTTGTTGTCAATGGCTTTTATGTTTAAATAACTCGAGCAAAACCAATAGGCCCTCCCGGTCATCACCGGCTCAGGCCTAATTAAAGGAGCAGCACAGAAAACAATGATGCTTTATTAAAAAAAAAAAAAAAAAAACATCCCAAACATAATCAGAAGACAGAGATGGATAATGGTCAACAGCTTTAGATCCAAAAACATCATGAAAAATGTAACGTTTCACAAATGTGAGCATTATTGCCCTCTGCTGGAGACATGCTGTAATGCTGAATATCTGGTGGATTCAATGGAAACGTAACAATAACAGAACTTGACATTGATTAACTTCAGAGTGTAGATAAAGCAGGTTAGTTTGATCCCTCTTTGTCTCCAAGTCTAGACACATAAAGTCTACACGGCACAAAAAAGATGTTAAATTAAACCATGACTAAGTTCCATTCTTCAGAAAGTCTAAGTCATGACACAAGACTCACTCTTTTCTTTATAATAATTAAAGGAAATGTCATAAACCTGTTTCAGTCGACCCAATGAAACACTACAAACTTTAGGAGACTGTGGCTTTTGAACAAAACTTGTAAAGTTTAATAGAAACTAGTAGAAAATGTATGTTTTAAAAAGAAGGCCTCAAATGTAGCATCTGCCTTTAATGAAGAGAACCACAGTTGTAAATAAATATGCACAGAATAAGTATGGCTCCTCTGTTTAAAGCTGCAAACTGCAGGACGTGTACACCTTTTTGTTGTACAGGGCGTGTGTCACATTTTGGGGAGGGGCCACTGCAATGACTCGTTAGAAGTCGAACCCGTCCTCTGAGCTTTCTAGGGGATACTTATGGAACATGGGAGGCTCACTGTAAAGAAAATACATTTAATGAATATTACACATGTACTGGGCCTGCTGCAGGTTTATACATAATCTCCTCTAAAGCTTATTGTAACAAAACTGATCTGTGAATAAACAACTCATTAACATGTCATTTATTATCAAGGATTAACAAGATAAAGAAAGTAATGCTACTTCAATAAATGGCCTGTTTAAAGAAAACTAATCCAAAGTACTTTAAATCTGGAAAGAGGGACACATGGGTTTTTTCAGTTTCACAGTTAATCTATTATTAATAGTAGTAAATGTAAAAGTGGTTCTGGTCTGAGGAGCTCAGATATAAACCTGCTGAGAGGAAAAGGTTAGAGAAAAGAAGAGCAAAGTGAAATAAATATCAGCAGTGCATTCTCACAGTGTTTCCTGAGACAGAGACACTTGTGGGACTGGTCTGACACAGAACTGAAAACTAGAAAATTATCGATCCATATTTTTGTTTTACTAAAGTTTTTTTTGAGAAAAGAAAAGCAGGAAAGGCAGGAGGTGGGGGTGTAGTGCTTTCAGGTAAAATGGTTACTTACTCGTTGTTACGAGTGGGTGGTTTGTACCTGTGAAGAAACATAAAACTGTCACAAAACTGAACATATATACATTTCTTAACATCTGCTCATCTTTACTTCTGAGAGATCCTTTTATCTTCAGTTCCTAGTGGCCAAAGTGCCACTGTTTTTTCAGCCCCCGTCCCAACTTTTTTGGAACAAGTTGCTGCATCAAATTGAAAAGAGCCAGAGTTTTTCATGAAATGGTAGGTCTGTCACTTCTCTTGTATCTTATTTTGCCCAGTCCAGTTTACTGTATATATTCTGTACGAACACATTGAAATGAACTGACATTTATTAACTGGTTTAACCCAGACCGTAACCAGTTAGATCTGGATTTTGACAGGTTTAAAGGAGTTTAAAGTGTGGGTTGGAACCGAGTAAAACTGCTGGTCATACCTCCACATTGTCTTTATAAAAGTGCTCAGTGTCTTCTGTGTCTTCACCAGTGTCTCTTCAGTCTCTGCGGCGTTACAGACGACAGCCTCTCGTCTAAAAAAAAAGGTCACTCACAGCATTGATCCTGAAGCAGGAAGACTTTCTGAGCTCTTTAATGACTTGTGTTTTTCCTTTTTGTGCTGGGTTTGTTTTATTTTTTGCAGATGGCTCGTCAGTGGTGTTCAGCGGCTGTTCTTCTGGTTCTTTTTGTAACGGCTCTAAACGGAGACGCTGTAGATAAAAGGAAATTATCGAGGCTTGTGGTTGAACTCTTGAACGTGTGAGTGTCACTTCTGCTTCTTTAGCACTTTTTAAACAATAAACTCTGATACTTTTTACTTCAAATATTTATCAGGTTAAAACAACATCTTGTTTTTAACTGTTACATTATTACAACAATGCAATGGAGGGTCTTATGTTGAGCCCTAAAGCTGTATTATTTATACTGTATTACTTAACAACAAATGTAGTTTAACTTTAACTTTGTTGTCTGTTTATTACCCTGCACACGTTTCGGCAAACACACAGAGTCAGAAAAAGGCGGTTATGCTCCTGTGGACCAGGGGTGGGCAAACTAAGGCCCGGGGGCCACATGTGGTCCATTTAGCTGTTGATTCCGGCCCGCCAAACATTTACTAATAATTTATTGAGAATTAAACATGGCACATATTTGTCCTCTTCCTTCAATATTCTGCAGAGATCAGTTGATGTACGATGCTTTCCTAAAGCCACATGTCTGCTCTCAGAGAGTTTCCACTGGTTTTAAAACAAACTTCAAAGAGTGGCTCTGAAACTGAGGAGGTGAATACACTGGGTTTATTGAGCAGAAGTGAGTTCACCAGGTTGGCCCGGCCCTTCACCAGAGTCCCATCTTCTAATGTGGCCCTTCGGGAAAGATAATTGCCCTCCCCTGCTGTAGACCATGTTAATCCTCTTTTACACAGAGTCTTTACCTTCAAAACTAAGTCCAGACGCATTCTTTGAGAGCTTTTCTTGAATAAGGCCTGGACACTGAGAACCTCCAAACACAGTCAAGAGCTGCTCCTACATCTTACATCCAGTTATTACAACACACGGTCCTAGAGCAAATGTTCTGTGCTTAATGTTGCTATGCACTAAAAATTCAACTAGAATCCACAGAGATAAGACTGATTCTTTGAATATAATTTAAAAAAAGAACTGAATAATGTATTTTTTTGTTCCTTCACAGGTACAAACCTACTTCTGGTGTGAACAGGTAAGTAGCTCATTTATTTTAAAGCACCACTGCCCAATAACTTTGATCTGTCCTGGTCTCAACATTTAAGAAGCTCAATCTCACAACAGCTGTAAAAATACTAGACAGAACAAAGCATTGATCAGGGAGAGGGGAACCTCCGAAAACCCAGAGAGAAACAGTTCATCTGAGTGAGAGGAACATGGGGAATATGATCTATTTTTAGATGATATTATTTCTATATGTCCTGACAATAAGTCGTATAAAAGAGGAAGGTCTTAAAACTGCACCACTCGATCTTATCTTTGACGTCCCGCTCTCAACCTCATCCTTCTTTAAATAAAACACCATTTCCACCAAAAATACTAAAAACATTCCATCAAAACAAACTAAAACATGTCTAAATCAAACTAAAACAGGTTTAAATAACTAACAACAATGTTTCACTTTGCGTCTCTTTTCTTTTGATATGTTTTTGTTTTTTGTTCTGGTTCTCTGTAAAAGGACATGTCCAGACAGAATAGACACTTTCTCTGTACTTCCTTGTTTACATCTGTGTCCACCAATAGGAGTGAGCTGTGATCGCATCATCTGTTAAAATCCTTTTATTCCTACCAATCAGCAATTCACGATTCAAATCTTGAATTGTGTCGTCTTTGTCACGCTGCATTCAGTTGCAAAAAGGTCACGGCAGCTGAGTGCGAGTAGTTTTTTCAAACCGCCAAAAAGTTCTGATATTGTAAATAAAGGTGAAAAAAAGAGGACATGATGCAGTGGAGGGTGAAGAAGAACAAACGAAGAACACTGAGCAGTCACCGACTGCTGTTATGGGACAAGCAGCAAAAAGGAGGTTAAGAAGAGGGAGTGTTCAGTGGGAACAGATGTTACGTGGCTGAGGTGGGAAGGAGGAGAAATGTTCTGCGACATCTGTAGAAAAACTAACACAAGTAACGGACTTGTCGGGGGGTGCACGACAACAGCGATGAAATTAAGTTTAGTTCATTTAAGTCGGAATCATAGTGTATAATATACTGAGTGCTCTAGAGTTCAATCACAAAATATCCTTTTACTTTTTTGTGTAACGTTTTCTGTTGTACTTAAATAAAACAAATAACTTGTCCTCTATGCTTGCCTTGAAATTTTTTGAAACGTGAGTAAAACAAAAAGGCATTATAGGTATTATTAAAGTCATATTAAATGACAGGTAATGATAGACGAGGACGGAATTTTTTCGACTCCCTCCGTCAAAATGACGGAGAGTGAGAAAGTCTAGCGCAACCTCTGGGTCTGATACTCCTTCCATTTCAATATTATCACTTGCACAGTGCTCCTTGGGATGTTTAAAGCTTGGGAAATCTCTTTGTATCCAAATCCAGCTTTAAACTTCTCCACAACAGTATCTCGGACCTGCCTGGTGTGTTCCTTGTTCTTCATGATGCTCTCTGTGCTTTAAACGGACCTCTGAGACTATCACAGTGCACGTGCATTTATACAGAGACTTGATTACACACAGGTGGATTCCATTTATCTTCATTAGTCATTTAGGTCAACATTGGATCATTCAGAGATCCTCACTGAACTTCTGGAGAGAGTTTGCTGCACTGAAAGTAAAGGGGCTGAATAATTTTGCACGGACAATTTTTCGGTTTTTTTATTTGTTATAAATAATATAAATTCCGTTCCACTTCATGATTGTGTCCCACTTGTTGTTGATTCTTCACAAAAAATTACAGTTTCATATCTTTATGTTTGAAGCCTGAAATATGGCAAAAGGTCGCAAAGTTCAAGGGGGCCGAATACTTTCGCAAGGCACTGTATGTAAACACATAAATGCAAAGGCCTCACTGAGGAAAGGACGCTGGAGCCTGAGCCTTCACAACACACTCTAGAGCTGTCCACATCATCAAACCTAAGAGAACATGTTCAATCATTTTAAAAGTTTTATAAAGCTCTTACTGTTATTGAAATACTTCTGTAATATTCCTGCTTCTGCCTTTTCTGTTGGTTATCATTCTGGAGTTTATTCTGATCAAAGGAAGTGACAGAGAAAAGAAACTGTTGTGAGCTGCAGCAGCTTCAATAAAGTCTGATCTAATCCTCACTAAACATTTCATTCATTACAAGAAGTTTTAAATATAGTTGTTTGAACCACAGTGATTTTCTGGCTTTGTTTCTTTTCTCTTTACATCCTTCAAGATTCTCAAATGAAACTGAAACAATAATAAAACCAACACTTTTGTTCATATTTTTCATGAACGGAACAATAAAAAGTAAAAGAGAGAACAGAGTGTTTACATTTATTCATGAGCTGAGACAAAATGATTATATTTATTGGAGACAGTTCTGGTCGGGACTCAATATTTGAGGCACAGGTTGTGCTTGTGTTTAATGCAGTGAAGATGATAAATACAATGTTTAAATTGATGAAGCCAGAGCCGAACAACACTGACTCTGTTTAAAACCACAAACAGCTGTTGAGAAGAAACACTTTGTCATGTTTTCTGTTTGAATATGACCTTTATCATCAGAGCTGCTCCCAGTGAACGAGTCATCATGATGCTCACTGCTGCTATTTTTTCACTGCAATAATATGTGCAATTTGTTGTTGTTGTTTTTTAGTTGTTTTTTTAGTGCAATCACTATACTGTAATACTTGATATACTTTTTTTGTTTTTGTATATGCTGTATATATAGGTATATATACATAGTATATATCATGCTGTATATTATGTATATTATTTATGTTTGTAACATACTGTAAGAATTGCTGCTGGAACAGAGAAATTTCCCCATTGTGGGACGAATAAAAGATTATCTTATCTTATCTTATCACAACTATAAGCCTTCACACTGATCCAAACCCTTGGAGTGGTTCAAGAGTTAGGATCAGTGTTACTGCTCCAGATGAACCTCGTGCCACTAAACCTGCTCCGGGACGCCTGAACTCTGGGACAGTTTAATTAAAGTGAACCTTTGGTCTGGCCCTGGTCTGTTCTGTCTGCATCAGAGGAAAGGAAAGCTCTGTGCAGTTTCTGTGGATTCAGCAGAGGTTTGTCTCCAGAGACACTTTTATAGATTTTACAGAGAATCAGACGAGGCTCTGAGTGGTCTCTGTTCACTACAGCATCTACTCACTTCAGAGTCTCCAGTCGACAGTGAGGACTCTGTTGGAGTTCAAGCAGCTCCTGAACCCACAGCTGCAGGACTCTCAGATGTGAGGGGTTGGACTTCAAAGCTGAGGCCAGAGAAGAACAGCTGGACTTTGACAAACTGCAGCAGTTCAATCTGAATAAAGAATAAATGTTGGAGATTAATCCAATAATAATCAAGACACTCAGTTATAAAGAATACAAGTCTTTATTTTATTTGTCTGGAGGTTTTCACGTCTTCAGGTCACACCAATGATTGTAAATATAGTGGAAGCTCATTGGTCCCAGTTCTGCAAAATGTGTCTCACCAAAGGACGATTACATCCGGTCTTTTTTGACTCCTGCGTCAGAGGATATTCCTAAAATGGGCAGAGAGGGTAGTATCTGAACTGCTCCAGGGCGGGCTTTACAAACACGTCCCTCATCTCAGGCCTCCCCTCTCAAGATGCACCATAGAGCGAGGATGGGCTCAGTGTAAAACGTCAAACGTAACAGAACCACAGAACATAACGGTTTGTAGCTTTTGATTGAGTGGGCAGCGTAAAACCCGCCTCTAATGACAAGTGTGAGAAGTGAGAAAGTTATTTTTCTGTCAAACCCTAAACTAAAGCCCCGCCTACATATAGCCTAACCAACAATACGTTGAATCTTTTCACCATTCTTCCCTAAGTCTCACACTCCTAACAGGTCTTTTTTAAGCCCATAAATAAGGACTTGGACTCGGAGGACAGTGTCAAAAGCAGCTACTGCCGCTGCAGCCCAGTCCTCTGCTCTTGAGCGGACTCATGTCTGTCCTCTGTCCGCTCCGCTGCTGCTCTGCCCACGTTCTCTTCGCTAGTCCCACTCCCTCCAAACTCTTTCCCCCGAAACAGAACCATCCTCTGGTTGTTTCAGCCACAGATCCCACCGTTAGTCATCTACATACTAGAGGAATTAGTCTGTTTATAATGTAACATTGATACTGTTGTGTGTCTTTGACAGAAGACATTTTTCACATTTAAGATCCCCAGCAACCTTTGATAAGCAAGTTTTTAAGCTTTATTCTCAGTGTGTTTTAAGCTCTAGTGTGTTCAACAGTGGAACAAATGACCAAATGACTGTTGATAATATTGAAACACTTTAATGTGGCTGAATGAGGGCAACAACAGGAGCAGACCTCCAGTGGGTACATCATTAAAGTCAGAGTTGCTCTTCTTTTGGCTGACAGCAGAGGAGTGAGGAGGACAGAGAGGGACAGAGAACAGTGTTAGAGCAGAGTCTGAGGCCACACCAGGTGAGAAAGTAGAAATGAAGAGAAAAGAGTTAGTGTTGTCAGCACACGCATTTCAACATTTATTAATTATGGAATAGTATTTATCATTTTAACAACCAACTTTTTCAAATAAGAGCTGCATCTGTAACAGATTGAGTTATTTAAAGCATTAATTAAAGTATATTCCTGTCTGTTTTTACACTTTTACACAACTGTGTATCATTGCCCAACTATAATCTAGAGGAAAGAGTCAGAGAGATGTCCAGCAGAACTGTTTGTGAGAGTCCCATGGCCTTGTCCTTGGTGGAGAACAGGGAGTACCACTAAGATAAGATAAGACCCAGCTGCTGGCCAGACTTCTAATCGAGAGAAGAGACTGGGCAGAGGTAAAGGAGACAGAAATTGTAATTTATACTTTTTGATCTTCGGTAATTTATCCGGATCGTAGTCAATCAGTTCTGGTTCTCAGCGTCAGGTGCGTGCGTCCGTTTCGTAAAGTAACTTTGATGTTTCATCCAGTTTCATGGCCAGACCCGTAAAACCACGTAGCAGCTCACAGGTCTGATTCTCGATCATATCCACCCTTTTGTCCGTGTACACACAGTCCGGGCTGAGATGACTCGAGACAGCTCCTCGGACTGTGCAGCACCCTGTTGTAATCCCTTCAGTCTGTCACTCACGTCACAGAAGCACTGTTTAATTTCAGCAGACAGTGGAATAAACAGCAAAGTTTATTTCAGCTCCTGCTGTTAATGTCAGATTATTATTATTAATATTATAGCTTTTTTATGATAATCTACCATTATTTTAAGCATGAGCACATTTTTATCTTGGTCTGATAAACATTTCCAATTCTGTTAAAATTTAAAGTCTTTTCTTGAACATATCATTATATCCTTCATATTTGTTTAAATATCTGCCCTTCATTTGTGAGTCTTGTACATTAAGGCTTCAGTTTTTGAAGGAGGCACATTTTTACACTCATTACTATCTTATAATCTTATAATAATAAAACAGTAATACTTAATCAGATAACACACAAAGATATTCACACAGCAATAATGCTATACATGATCTTTTAGATCCTACAGTGGTAAAGCCAGAAGCCTACAGCAAATGTGCAGTGTTTAGAAAGAACTGTCATTTACGTGTACACATGAACTGGTTTATAAAACACACAGTGGGCTCTGGACACAGATGAAGCTTCAGACGACTCTAAGATCCACTTTTAATGTCTGTTTCTTTTAGTGTCACCTGGATGACTGTTAGTGTTTAAATTAACATTGATGACGTATGGTGTAAAATATGTTTTGTAATGTATAGTTCATTAGAAAATCATTTGAGTAATGCACATGAATAAGTGCTTGTTATTCTCTGGTGTGTAAAAAGTCAGATGACAGAACCAGAAAAATTAGAGCCATACTTCTTGGCCTACACTACAGCAAAATATCCCGCTGGTTTTTGTGCAAAAGAAAAGACACATTGTAAATAAACATGTATGTTGCACCCATTGCTCCACATTCACTGGTATTGGCCTCACCACAGGGCACAGGTTACATCCGGGCTTTTCTGCTAATACTTCATAAAAAACATAGTTTTCAGATAGCATAAACGGATGAATTAAACAAAGATTTATTTGGGGGAGTTTTACAAAAATATAAATAAACTGAGTCTGTGGACGATAGCTCAGTTTTTCAGGAAAATACCACAGTCTGTAAAAGTCCAAAGTCTGCCTCCAACAAACACTTTCTTCATTTACATTTGTCCAAGACACATTTTCTTTTACATTCAGATGTAAATGAAAATATGACTTTTTAAAGTGATCTGGTTCAAAGAGAAGGTCTGGACTTTTATGGATCAAAAAAAGAGGAGAAAGTACAACACACTATTTCTGAGCTCGGTGGATTGGAAAAAGACTGACACTGATTTACTGAAGACTTTTCATTTGTTCTTGGCCAAGCATCCCTCTCATAAACATGATACAGTGTGTACAATCTTTGAGAGTCTACAATGAGAAAGTCTGTAAACACAGTAACATTAAAGCTCGCTGTGAAGTTGGAGGAAGAAATGCGTCACTTCCGGTGACATCTTCTGAGCCATAGACATAATATACATAGACGCCTCATGACGTGCTGGAGCGTGATCCAGCGTCACCGCCATATTGGTTGGGTCTCTCCACTCAACGCTAGCACCAGAGTCAATCGGAGTAAACGGAGAGCGAGCAATTATGCCCGTATTTTGTGCAGCTTACGGTTGCAATAACCGACGCAGTATTGATACCAGATTGCTATAAGACGGGAGGGTTTTGTTGTGACTGAGTCGTCAAAGCTCTGCAGTGAACACTTCAAGCCTGATGATTTTGACAGGACGAGTCAGATTGTCAGGCTTAGAGATGGTGCAACCCCATCTGTCTTCAACTTCCCGTGTCATCTCCAAAGAGTAGGTGTATTTTACTCTACATGCTAACAGAGATGTCTATGATTCATATGTAAAGCAAAAACGGTAAAACCGTTAGATATTTCTGCATGTATTAGTGATGTATTGTGTATTAAAATACCCTGTGGGATACTAAAACCTTTTCAAGTGTTTTTAATGAAGTTGTTTTTAAGTATTATGTTTATTATATTTTAGCCTGTAGTGACAAGGAACACACAAACTTCAAGGAAAGCTGAAGAGAGCCTACCAGTGGACCTTTCTCAGCATTTTCCTGAAAGTGAACCTCAGCCCAATGATGTGAGTATTTGTAGGCTATTTGATATGTCCCATACAGCTGTGAGCATCATGGCTGTGGTCATATCAAAATATCTCCTTGCTTTCTGCAACTCTTTTCAGAAATACTCATACACTTATATGTGAATGAGTATATGTTATAAATAAATAAATACACACGTGAACAAATACACACCTTCTTTCACTCACATTCTCTCATACACGCACCCTTTCTCTCTTTCCCATACTCATGATGCTGGCAGTGATATTACGGGTAAGAAATGTGTGCCTGCACATATGCACCAAACAACTGTGAGTGGTATGATATGAACATCACTGAAAATATTTTCATCCTTCTTTCTACTAGGACCACTCCTATGCATTGCCCAATTCTCCTACTCGTCTAAAGGCCAGACTCAGTGAAGCTTTGGCTAGAGTGGAGAGTCTAGAGAGGAGAAGCAAAATGCAAAGACCGAGAACAGAGAGCAAAGAAAACTGTAAAGAGTCTTCTGGAAGATCTGAAGGAAAATAACCTTTTAAATGAGGAGTTGAATGAAAGGCTTGGCTTCCATTCTGGTAAAAATAAATTGATAATACCACCTTGAATTGTATATTGTTTACACTCTTTGTCCGACTTTACAAAAGGTATTATTTCAAGGGAACTTTCTAACTAGTCTGTCTAACTAGTTTAACTGAATTTCAGATCTTCAGGTAGACCTCTTTTCAAAGCGGGCCATGAATACACCAAAGACCAGAGAGAGTTTGCCCTCACACTGCACCTCCATGGTCCGAAAGCCTACAGTTACCTGAGGGATTCTCTGCATCTTCCCCTGCCACGTCCA
The DNA here is from genome assembly GCA_024416835.2 of Perccottus glenii. Lineage (NCBI taxonomy): Eukaryota > Metazoa > Chordata > Actinopteri > Gobiiformes > Odontobutidae > Perccottus > Perccottus glenii. The sequence goes on from CM044549.2 coordinate 32,537,514, forward strand.
CATACATTGCAACGGTGTAGTACATGTTTTTTTTTTATTACAATTTTTAATGTGTGTGTGTGTGTGTGTGAGTGAGTGTGTGTGTTAGAGAGAAATAAATTCAAATGAACAATCAAACTTGTTTCTTTATTAAAATATAAAATTCATTCATTTATACATTTATCAATATGCCATAGTCTACCATATGTCTTAGTTAAACCTCGTAATACAAAGTATTTCTACATGAAAGCAGAATTTTTCAATGTGTGACAGCGTCCTGTATCATAACTAAGTCTCTGCCGTTTGTAACAAACCAAACCGTGTGAAAATCCGGTAAAAACTCGGGGAGTTATGATCATTGTAGTTGAGGATACACCTTCCTCAGTAGAAATAAATATGGGGGGCGGAGCATTGGAGACCCATCCAAGATGGCGCCACGCTGATACGTCCGCTTCCATAGGCTGCGTCAGTCTATGAGGCGTCTACGTATATTATGTCTATGATCTGAGCGGAAACTGTTCAGGAATACGTGCGTTCGACTTCAGCAAGACCTGCAGTTTCGATCAGTGCTGTTTGGAGCGCATTGCACGTTGGTAAGATTTGTGTCCGGCTTCACAGCAGACGTCTTCCCGCTGCAGAGTCACGTCTGGAATCCTGGACCTTCTTGTTTTGTGAGCAGCTCTCCTGAAAAGCTAACTCCTCAACTGCGGACGACTCCTGCAACAATCCAGGTTTGTCCGTGTCTCTGTCCGTGTCTTTGTCCGTGTCTTTGTCTGTTTGTGAGTGTGACCACATTTTAAAAGCGTCGTGTTTTAGAGGCTTTGCTGCAGAAAGTGTAGATGTAGTCAATAGTGATGGGCATTCCGGCGCTTTTTCGTGAGCCGGCTAATTTGACTCAGCTCACAGAAAAGACCCGGTTCTTTTGGCTCACAAACAGATCTTTATATAACTTTATATATGTATATCTTTATATATACGTGTATCCTTACTCGGACACGTTGAGATAAAACCCGATAATTGTTTTGTATTTAACGGGTGATCACATCATTTGTCTCTGGAGCTCAGACAACTAACTGGTCTTAAAATAAAGTGTAATTTCTTACGTTTCTAACCATATATTGTTTGAATTATTTTTTTTGCAAAATGTTTTTTACTGTGGCCGTAAAACGAGCGCTATTGCCCGAGCTTTTAGCCGGAAGCTACTATTATCCTGAGTCGGACACTCACCTTTTTAGCTTGATTTTATGTCAGGGATACAGGAGTTGTTATTATCTGCAAAATGACGTTATAATGATCTTCAAACAGCGTGAAGTCAACACTTCAAGTCAAGTGTATTTTTTACTCGAGAACTCTAAAACACAATGCATTAATACATTTTAACATCATATTTAATATTATATTTTGTATTCTAAAATACAAAATATATATAATATTAAATAATATATTAAATATTCTAACACAAACAAAATAAATAATTTTCTTTAATTTCCAATAAGCCAACACATAAAACCATTTCAACCTGGAGAGACTCAAAAGAAAAGCATGATGCAAATGAATTATTTATTAAAAGAAATAAAAGGCCTTAGACTCCGACAGGGAGAAACCTTGTGGGATGTGATGGAGGGCAAGAGTAGATTTTAGGGTAGATCTCCCTCGGAGCTGAGACACAGAGACATGAGGAGCTACAGAGGACAGAGACGGTCACACTGCTGCGGAGGTGGCAGCGGCACGAAGAAAAACAGCTGATAACAAAGAGAGAGGGTGCTTTAGATTTTGTCAGCTGTATGATAATTTACTAAAAGCTTGAGGTGGAGGGTTGTTTTGGAAGAGAGAGGTCGGCTGAGAAGATGCAGCGTGCTGTAGATGAAGGGGAGAAGTCTTCCTGGTTGAGTTTACACTCAGCTTCATTTATGGCATTGGACTGAGGTTTGCCTGCAGACAAAAGAAGAAAGTGTTCAGTATCGGCAGGTAGAGTTTTTTTAGGCATTAGTAGTATAAGTATGAAGAATGATGTATACAATTGGATAAAAGTAATTGTGCTGTACAAGTTAAAAGCAAAGATTTTGATGTTACATGGGTGAGGTGTTCAACATTTACATTTATTCATTTAGCAGACGCTTTTATCCAAAGCGACTTACATTACATTACCAGTGTTACAGTCACTGGAGGCAAGGTGGGTTAAGTGTCTTGCCCAAGGACACAACGACAGTATGAACTGTGGGGAGAGTGGGAATCGAACCGCCTGCCTTCCGGTTGAAAGACGACCGCTCTACCCACTGAGCTACTGCCGCCCTCAACATACCGTAATTGTCCATTCACAAACTTCTTTAAAGTAAAGAGGCATGAGCTTTGTTTTAGTTCATCACTTAAATATTTCACAGAGATATCAAACATAATGTTTTCCTGAAGTTGAGTAGTTCAAAAGAATTGACACACAAAAGTGTTTAACCCCCTGGCCACCCACACTTAACCACTTTACAAAGTTGAAAGTAGTCTGGTATCTATTTAATTGAAAAGAAATCCTAAACATTTACCTAAAATGTAGCATGCAAACCCAATTGACTGCATAGTTAGTATGCTGGAGTTGGATTGCAAATTAACCAGAAATAAAGAAGTGAAAAACATGATTTTATTGTGGTCTCTGTTTAATGCCACCTCCTTTTTTGATGCATTTTTATATACAGGTCAGGTCACTTTCAAAAAGACAATATTCAAGACAATTTTAAAATACAATCTATCAATGGCAGAGTATTTACACACAATGTGCTCTACTTGGTTCAAACACTACTCTATTATCACCAGAAGAGGGCAACAAAGACATTATTTACAACTCCATGTATCGATGTTGTTCTGGGGCTGTAACTTTAGTCCTGCAGACAGTCCATAAGTCATCCCTTGTTGAATTTGTCCTTGACGTCCAGAATAAAATGAACAGTATAATAATTGTATCTTAAGCAAGTAAAAAAAGCCTTCTAAAATCTGGCTGGACATTGACATTGGTAGTAGTCTGCACTGGTTGATTTACTGGAACAGGCTTCAGACTGTGGACAGACGGATAAAACCTTGGCCGGACAGTTTTAAAAGTGGCAGTAAAGTGCCCTCTGGTGGTTGTGGCTTGTGCACTGGTTTAGGATCTCTGTGTGTCTCAAAAATGCCCCTCCTAGTAGAACATGAAACCTGGACTAATCTACTGAGCCCTTACCAAATATTGATCAAGTTGCTGACTGAGTATTTAAAATAACTATTTAGCCATTGGTTCAAATATTTTTATTTTGTTGCCAATTGTGTTCTCAAATATTCTCATATTAAAATAACCATATACAACCATTTACAACTCAACTATATTAAACAATGTCACTATTCATGTTTTAATTTACAATTTAGATTAGACATTTAAAGCTTTTATAATTTTTTAAAATATAAAACCACAAATCGAAGGTATTGTGTTGTCACTCTTAATTAGCCACTTTCAATTAGCATCCAGGAAAGTCTTTGATAACAATGCCACAAAACTAGAACTTTAAAGTTTGTCAATAAGTACCATTGTCTTTTCATTGTTGCATAAGTCAAACGCACAACGACGATCTAAAAACTATTAGTATTCTATCAATGGCTATTTATCTTAACTAGGGATGCTCATTTTGATTAATTTTCCCGACCGACAACCGCTCCTTAATCGATTATTAACCGTTAACTGATAAGATTATAATATTGAATTGGCATTAACGGCTTAGTGTACAACCGTGACGTAAACACGCTACAAAAGAAAGCCTGCGTTGTGCTTGCACGTCGTCATGCAAACCCCAACAATATATATATATATACCAAATTAAAGCTTAAAGTCTCATCTTTCAGACGATATAAACCATTTTAACACGTTACAACAGCCTTTCTCAAAGTGGGTGCCGCGGCACACCCCAAAAAATTAAAAGGGCAAAAAAAAAAAAAAAATGCTTGCGTTGGCTTGCACTGAGCCAGAGACAGGCGCGCTCAGAGCTGTCGATATCACAATTTTTCTAAACTGCCCCTGCGGCGGCGATGGCGGCGCCCATCGTGCATACAGATCAACTAACGCGATCGTTATAAAGGTGGTTAAACGACAAAACACTTCCACAAGTACAGGGAGCGACTGAGGACTGTGGACCAGGAGCTCCGTGTCTGCCTCTCATCCATACCCGCCAGGATAGGGCGGCTGTGTGCGTCGCACCAGGCTCACGTCTCTCATTGATTGTGGTCACCCCACCCCGGCTTGTGTGGCGCGCGTATGTGCGCTGCATGCGCGCATGTAGATCTTTCTCTCGTTGAGGATTGTTTTTTTGTGTGTGTGGGTGTGTGTGCATGCGCATATAGCACGGATGAAAACAAGCACTATATGGAAAAACATTCCTGCTTATCTCTTTTAAACCATGCAGCAAACAAACAAAAACTTAAAAACGTTTTAAACCGTTTAACTGATAGTATTAATCGGTCAAAATATTTACTATAGGTCAATGGTTAAACGGTCAATGTGAGCATCCCTAATCTTAACGCTAAACTCCAAACCTGCTGTATATTTCCATCGATGACCAAAGTCAATTACGCACTAATCATCAAAGATAAATATTTTTACATACAAAATTTGTTTTTTTTTTGCAACAAAATCATTTCTTTTCTAATTACTAATATCTTTATGGTCTCTTAGAATTACCCTAGCATCCCCCCACCTTTACATCTTTTCTCCCAGAGTACATTATTTTCCCCAGAGGCCTGTTTCTTGCTAGTCTTTTCTTATCTCTTAACATTATTTAAACCGTGTTAGTTCTAGAGACGTAGGGCTCAGCCTACTACTCGGTGTCTACTTTGGAGTTTTCGCTCTGTTTCATGACGGCCCCCTTCGGGTGATTCTAAGGAGTGTGGGTCTCAGGACATCCCATAATCTTGCCATCTGGCCATCCATCAAATGGGTGTTTGTCACAAGACACCGTTTTATGGCTTGTGCACAGGCTCTAGCCCTTACTCCAGCAGGTGCCACCTTTTAGTGCCTCTAGGTTTTATAGATGGTCTTTTTGGCCATCTCACATTAAGAAATGAAACAAAGACATCCTTTGACCCCAACACTCCTGTTCTTTTGTGAGAATACCAAAGTGTGCTTATGCCAGATGAGCTAGTACGGCCCGTCTAGTAGTGATGAGTCGTTCATGAACGATTTGTTCTTTTTGAACGAGTCTTTAATATGACTCGGGAACAACTAGTCATCTCAGAGAGCGAGTCGTTCATTTTTGTGTAGACCTGCGCATGCGCATTGCACCACATCTCATACAGGAAACAGAAAGGAGTCATTCATCTCCCGAGTCGTTCGTTCGTTCGTTCGTTCACCAAGTCCCAGCCCCATAGAGAAAGAGTATGCAGTTACCGGAAACAGAAAGGAACTGTTCATCTCCCGAGTCGTTCGCTAAATATGAAGTGACAAAGGAAAAAACTATTTGGATTAAGAGGTGAGTTGAACTCTCTGCCTGAAGTAAGCTGCAATGAATTTAGGTTTAGGAAGTTTTTATTCCAAAAGTACTAAATGTATTAAAAATTGTAATATGTAACATTTTAATTAGATTCTGCTGAAATGAACGAAATGACTTGAAAAAAGATTTGTTCATTTTGCTGAACGAGACTTAAAGAACTGAGTCAGTAAAATGATCCGAACTTCCCATCACTAACGTCTAGTCTTTTCAGGGTCTTTCGCAAGGTTTCCTCTCGGTGGGACATGCTTGCGGAAAGTCTCTAAGGGGCTTCCAGAACCAATGACCGAGCCTCTGTCAGCTCCTCTTAATGTGGAGGAGCAGCTGGTGTTCTCTGCCATAACAAACTGGTACATCCAGGGCTTGCAGAAATTCAAATGCCCAACATTTTTTTAAATGGATGAGGCAGCAGTAGCTCAGTGGGTAGAGCGATCCCGCTCTCCCCCATGTTAAAGAGCTTTGAGTGCCTACCAGGTGGAAAAGCGCTATATAAATACCAAAAAAAAAAAAAATGAAGGTTGCATTTTTAGGTGAAGATGTTACTTCTCTTATCCCTTTTTATAAGAGCGTATTTTTTTTTTCCCCAATTAATTCTAAGTTCAACCGGTTGAACCCAAGTTGGAGGAGTGTGTCAAGATGTTGAGAACTTGTGTTGCTCACTTTTACATTTGTCTCTTACAGAGAAACAAGGGATCCTTGGTCAGAAGCAAACCCTTTTTTAAAAAAGAAGCTGACTACAGCAACTGCTTTTATAATGCACACGTGCAACCAGTGTGGGAACAAGTTTTCCACTCTGCAGAGTCTCAAAAGACACCAGCGCATCCACACTGGAGAGAAGCCTTACAGTTGTGACCTGTGTGGAAAGACATTTTCACAGGCCGGTCATCTAAAACGACACCAGCACATCCACACTGGAGAGAAGCCTTACAGCTGTGACCTGTGTGGGAAGACATTTTCACAGGCAGGTTATTTAAAACAACACCAGCTCATCCACACTGGAGAGAAGCCTTACAGCTGTGACCTGTGTGGAAAGACATTTTCACAGGCAGGTCATTTTAAACACCAGCGCATCCACACTGGAGAGAAACCTTACAGTTGTGACCTGTGTGGGAAGCCATTTTTACTGGCAAGTAATTTAAAACAACACCAGCTCATTCACACTGGAGAGAAGCCTTACAGCTGTGACCTGTGTGGAAAGACATTTTCACATGCAGGTCATCTTAAACGACACCAGCGCATCCACACTGGAGAGAAGCTTTACTGCTGTGACCTGTGTGGGAAGACATTTTCACAAGCAAGTAATTTAAAACAACACCAGCTCATCCACACTGGAGAGAAGCCTTACAGCTGTGACCAGTGTGGGACGACATTTTCAGGTGCAAGTACTTTAAAACAACACCAGCTCATCCACACTGGAGAAAAGCCTTACAGCTGTGACCTGTGTGGAAAGACATTTTCACATGCACGTAGTTTAAAACAACACCAGCGCATCCACACTGGAGAGATGCCTTACATCTGTGACCTGTGTGGGAAAACATTTTCAATAGCAAGTAATTTAAAAAAACACCAGCGCATCCACACTGGAGAGAAGCGCACAGCTGTGACTTGTGTGGGAAGACATTTTCATGGGCAGATAGTTTAAATGAACACCAGCTCATCCACACTGGACACAGACCATACTTTTGTGACCATTGTGGAAAGACATTTAGAAGTTCAAGTTCTTTTAGGACACATTACTTTCAACACACTCGAGAGTTGGTGATACCTTGTGAGCTGTGTGGAAAGATATTTTACACTAAACAGCATTCTTCTCGACACCTAAAGAAACACGCTGAGGTGGAAATGGGGAGGTGAGGACCACAATGAGACTCTGCATACAGTTTAAACTTTGTTACAACATGTTAAAATAATTATAAACATGGTAAATTTAAGAATGAAAGACCGGTTTAATTCTTACAATAAAACAAATCAGACATATGCAACATGTATCATGTTGCATGATATCAGAAAAAAGATGAAACATTTACATAAAAGTAAGCATTATCAATAGCAAAAATTATATATATTAATATTAATATTAATAATTTACAAAAACTAACATTAAAATACAAGGAGACACTAAGAATAAAACAATCGCTGAGCTCGGGGTATAAAAGACATTTCATGTCTTTTGGTCTCTCTTTAATTTGATAAAAACTGTCTTTGGTGTCTGAGTTCATAACCACTAGATGTTGCCTGGTTTTTGAAAGTCTGCAGCTGTCCTTTTTAGGATGTTGTGTAAGGTGTGGACTGTGGCTTTATCCCGCCTCTCACTCAGAGAGGACAGGGAGGATTTAAATTTAAATGAGGACCTAATTTAATTCGCAAAAGACTGGATTTAAAACACTCACGTTTGATTTAACCTCAGTGTCTCAGCTGATGTCCAGCAGCTGCTGGGTGAACCAGTTTGTCAACAAGAGCCAAAGTTGAACATTTTTTTTTTTTTTTTTGTGTTATTCATATTCTCTGAAAAATTGCCAATCACAAATTTCCTCCAGGGTATGTAATCTTCTGAGCACAACTGTATATATAGTTTGATATGTGCAGCATCTGAAGGTAGAGCTTATCTTTTAGTCCCTATACAGGTCAACACTGTCGCTAAACTAACCTGTTCAGGGCTCTGTCTGACAAAACCAGTTGAACATTCCTGAGACCTTTTACATCAACAGGTTGGAAGCATATCTTCAGGTCTTAAAACATATAAAGTTAATGTTGTCTGTTCTGCTGCTTGTGTGACATGTTTTTTACTCTCCACTCAGCTGTTTTATTTTTTTATTTGTATTTTTTAAGCCCTTAAGACTGTTTGGCCAGGGGGTTGTTTTTATTCTCTATAGCGAGGTGTTTCCAGAGAAGAACCTTGTTTTCTACTGATTTTGTTTGGTTTTAGGCACTGCTTGCTTTGTTTTCTATCACACCAATATAATGCATGTGTTTTTTTTACAAGATTTTTAAGCCTTATATGTTTTATAATTACATTGTATTGTACCCAATTGTTTAAGTCGCACATTTAACAGTGAAATAAAAGTTGCCAAGTCAGTCGGCAGCGGAGGATAAGAGCTGATGAAATGTGGAAACCGGAAGTGGAATGTGTGAATATTTATTTCTGTCAAGTTTTTGTTCTACACAGATGTATAATAGCTTCAGGTCATGTAAAAAGATTTTTGAGTTTACAGTTCCTGTCATCTACAATGAATATGTCCAACACTTCACTTTTATCAATTTGACAAATAAAATGTCTAAAAAAAAAATGTTCTTTTTTATTTCGATAGAACAACAACAACAATGCACACAGCACTAACTCAGGAGTGTCTGAAGAACTGAAGTGTGACATGTTCTGTTCTGTTCTGTCAAGTGTAAGTGCAGTGTTCTATTCTTCACTAAAGAGAACAAGCAGCTGCATATTTTTCACAAAAAATAATTTTTAAATTGTAAAATTACAATCAAATGTGTTTCTTTAAAAAAAGTCAGTCCTATTCTTGAATGTTTTTCTTGGTTTTGTTTTGGAGAAGCTGTTGCATCAGAAATCTGAGCTCCTTTAGCTCCGATCGGATCAAACTCCTCTCCAGACTCCAGATGGTTGTCTTTTTCCAGTTTTGTGTGGTTGCTGTTTGTAAAAAAGTGGGAAATTCACATTAAATAGTTATCAGTGTTTCCCAAAGGTGGAGAATTGACTTGGTTGGTGCATAATGAGCAGGTTCAGAATCAGTCAAACATGGTTTAGGAACTTTTAACGTCCTTTAAATGCATAAAGTGCATGTGTTTGAGCAGAAAAAGATCATGTTAAATATTGGATCTGAAAACAAGATGAGTAATACATGCAAACGATGTAGCATTTAGATGCATTTTATTAACAAACATAAAGGCAAAATATAGAATAAAAAAAAATAATTACAACTAGCAGGGTCTCTTTTAAAAATCTTTTTTTTTTGGTATACATTTTAAGTGTGGTTTGCTTAGTATGTTTTTATTTGATAGTTTATATAAAATGTTTAACATGTTTAGGCTTAGGGTCTGGTAGATTTACTTTTTAATTCATAACGTATATTTTAAGGGTTAATTTGATTACATTGATATGAATGCACATATTTCACATAAATTCATTCATTCATTCATTCATTCATTAAATCACATTAATATTTGTCTATTGAATTTAAAAAGCCAGAAGTGGTTCTAAATGAAAAGTCGTTTGAGCAGAAAGAGAGCAATCTGGTTTCCTAAAATAGACCAGAATTTCCATTTCTCTCTCAAAAGAAGAAACAGATTTACGTAATTTACACAAGTAAAATACAGAAATTAGTAAAATGGAATTCAAATTTAATTTGCTTAGTCGTGCCGCCCATGTAGAGCTTATGTATGGAAAACACTGGTTATTATATTTACAGTCTCATCCACAGATTAATGAAAAGCAACAGTTTAAGTTTAGAAAGCAATTTAAAGGTGTGCGTGTGGAATTATTTTCTTCTGAATGATCCTGTGACTTACCCGGGCACCTCTCGCTGGAATTCATCCATCAGTCGGCTCCGTCAGGACAACATATTCAATTATTAAATCTGTTTATGTTAAATTTTAGACTGCTTTCTAGCTTCACCCCCAGATTTTTGACAAAATGGTTAGGATGGGGTGCCAAAGCAACATGACCAGGAGCTGAGACACTGTTTTATCCTCATTCAAACAGGGGAAATTCTGGGATAGCCATAATTTGATGTCCTCCAAGCATCTGTTGACAGACAAGCAGGGACAACCAGTAGGTAAACGTGCAGGTGGTCTGCGTACAGACAACCTGCGTAAAGAACATATTGTGAAGTGGAGTGAGAGCTGCGCAAACTCTTGCAGTTCACCACCAGAGTCTGCACTAATGACAGCTGTGCCTGAAAAACACAAACCACAGACTGTAAACTCCACTTACAGGCCACTTTCTGTTGGTATTTCTGCCGTGTCAGGACACAGTTGAGGCAGGCCGTCTTGCCCGTCCCAGGAGCTCCTGAGATGTAGATGCTTCCCGGACGTTGCTGTAACAACTTCTCTTCCAGAAATGAGCGGATGGCGGTGCGTCGGTGTCGCGGGACAAGAGGGGTTCAGGAGAGCCTGCTTCACGCTCAGGAACCTCGACTCTTTCTAGCTTTATTTTCCAATTTTCTACTGTCCGAGCCAGGACCCGAGAATTGCCCAGTCGTGTTCCTGCGGACTAAGAGGGGACTAAGGAAGAGACCTTGTACAACGCTGCAAAACGCTAAGTGAAGGGACGTGTCCCGAATAACCTGCATGCTGTGTGGTTTATATGTGTTTTTAGTGTGGTCGGTTGAACCGGACATTATTGTGTTTTTTTTTAGTCAGTTTCTGCGGCGAAGTACCGGGGCTTCGAGGTCAACTGATATCGTTGGGAGGGCAGCGCCGCACGGACTGGCCGGGCTCCGCGGGCACGGACTGAAGGGCAGGAATAACAGCTAATATCATTCCTTTAAAGGACTGCTTCCTCCCACTACCCCTGGGGTTTTTTTTACAACCTGTTTTTTAGTATTTAAAGTCTTTTACTGTGTTTTTTATATAGATTCCTTTTTAACCTTGTTTTTTTAATAAATCTGATTTTATTGTAAACTCAGTCCCTGCTTGTATTTCTTTGTGGTACATTTTTGGTGATCAAGAAAAGAACCGAAGCCGAGGGGCGGCGACATATACGTAGGTATTCAATATACCAATGGCTCATGATACAGGCTGGTAAAATTGATGCTGCATACCCCTCTAGCACTGGGTAGTTGCGCCCCTGTTCAAACCCCAAAAATTATTTCAAAATCCTCAGCATCAAGAAGTGGGATTCTTATGCTCTTGTATTTTCAGACATGTTTGTGTCTGTTAAAACGAGAAGAACCCAGAAGAACTTGAGCGAGCCCGTACCTCACTAAACAATCTCAGAAACTCCATTGGCATTGAGAACATCTACCGCTGTTGGGACGCTCACTGTATGAGGTGGGGGGGTCCAGGTGCGCTCAGTAATACCTGCGTTAAACCTTAATGACACCGCAGCCTTAGTCGCAATAATCCTCAGAATTCAGTCCCTCCAGGATTTCACGAGCAGGAACAGCTGCTAAATGAGGCTGGATTTCAGTTTTATAAAGGTTTAAAGGGAGAGTTGTTACTTTACACTTCAATAGTCTCTGATCAGAAAGTGTCTTGTGTCTTTCTAAAGTTTAATGAGTTGTGTTTTTTTACAGACGGCTGCTGTAAACCTGCTCTGGTGGCTCCCAAAACAACAAGACCTGTTTTATTCTAATGTAAACTCATTATGAGGCACTGAGGCGTCCCACGTTTAGTTCTGGTAAAGGTTTTTACACTAGAGGCCCTTCCTGACCGACCCTCTCCTTTTATATTGTGATTAAACTCATGAGATGTTTCTAAGACTTTGAGTTTATCAAATAGAAATGAGTTTGGCTCTTAGCCTCAGTAAACCTGTTTTTGAGCCACACATGTTTTAAATGATCTTAAATAATCAGAACAGTCACTTCGACCAGTAAATAATTCAGAGGAAAAGAATAACTTTTATTGCAACTCTTTTAAAAAGCTCCAAAGAATTCAAACATTTTAGACCTCAGCTTCTCAAAATCCTGGAGGAACTGATAATTACGCTCGTAAATGACAAACTATAATGTTCTTAATGAATTAGGCAGAGGCCGCTTTTGATTATTTTCTGGCTCTTAAAGCTATGCAGCATTTTCATAAAAAACAGATTAATCCTCTTCTATGGAAATCCTTTTTAACCAAAAGTCTGTTTTGAAGGAATCTTTTAGACAATTACAGATCACAGAAAACAGGACAAATACAGTTTATTCCAAAACAAGAAAGTTACTCTGGCCTTGGTTTCAAACATTCAACTGGAAATACAGCAAACAACACCATTTATCCTTTTTTTATAGATTATATTGTATTATTCAAAAACATTCATAAATCTCTGGGACGTGACATCACAACATGTTGACTTCTGAACATGGGACTGTCCCGTTGAAAACCATCTGCACAAAAACATTGAGCTCGTTTGTTTCCTGTAGATTTGTCGAAACATGCCCCTCCTTCTCATGTGTTTATGAGTCTCAATGTAAAACCATGTTTTTAATAATGTTTTTAATTACGGTGACCGGGAGGGGACATGATCAGTTCACTTAGTTTTGTCGTGGCCACAAGATCATATGGTGAGGGAACGACATCTGGTTATATGGCCAGAGTTATATTAGAGGGACAACACAGTCACTAACCATTCACAGCAGTCAGATATGGAGATGATTAATGAAATAACGTTTTACTTTAAATTAGGAATGTCATATAAAGATATTGTGCGATCTCTGGCATTAAGAAATGGATATGTTATAAGTGAAAGACACTTGAAGCGGATTCTTAATTGTAATGGGCTTTGCCGTCGTATATCGCTGGATGCATACAAAGTGCCTGGAAAATGGGATACGTGCACGAAGATGTTTGAATCATTTTAAAAGAGCTTGATCCAGAAAGTTCATTACTTCGTCATTGACGCCAACTTCATCGTCGACTATACTTTTCTCAAGGACCCAATTATATTTGGCATGTCAATTCTTATGATAAACTCAAACCATACGGAATTTGTATTAACGGGTGCATAGATGATTTTTCCCATAGAATCATCTGGCTCAAGGCAGCACACAGTAACAGCAACCCTGAAATCATCACTGGTTACTTCGTGGAGAGTGTGCTGCAAACTGGGGGATGTCCAAGAATTGTAAGATGTGACTTGGGAACAGAGAATGTGATCATTCGTGACATCCAGATGTTCTTCAGACAAAACAATGTTGATGAGCGTGCAGGGGCCCGCAGTTGCATTACTGGTGTTAGTTCAGCAAACCAAAGAATTAAAAGTTGGTTGGGGTTGATGAGCAAAGAAGGGATTGAATTCTGGATACAGTTTTATGGAGAGTTAAAAGTTGAGGGACTGTTTGCTGGAGATTTTCTGGATAAAGCATTGTTGCAGCTGTGCTTTCAAAGTATGAGGTATTCAGGTAAGCCAAATGCTATTTTAAATTACCCTTTTATTTTAGCCCACTAACCTATGGGCCTATGCATAACTGATTTGATTTACTTTTGTCAGTCCCCATTGTCAAGGAATCAATACACAAAACAGTGTATTTTTTAGCAGATTTCTCTGGAGATCAACCTTCAACCAATTTTGAATTAAATAAGATAGTCAGACTCAAGTTAAGTTTTTAAGTTTTTGCATGGGGAGAACAGATATGTGGCGCACTCTGGCTCGTCCCACCTCAGCAGTGAACCGCTCACTACAGAAATCTCCAACTTGCCACTTGTTCTCCTTTGCCTTTTATTGAACACGCAGAGTTTGCCGCACCCAACCACGCAGGGCGGGTTTGGCAGTTAACAAGTACATATAAAGAATTATCTTTCTGCACTCAGCTCAGAAACAGGAAATATAAAACAAGTACATATAAGAAGTTGTCTTTCTGCATTCAGCCTAAAAACAGGAACTTGGTTATTCTGAGAGGTCTTGGTATGATGTGCACGGCTGGGTCCAGCTGCATGACATTTGAAATACTTCCCCTTAGTAGTTTTCCACACACAATACATTTAAATAAACCTTTCTTCCGCAAAGGCTTGTTGGCCTTTGGTTACAATATTTTGCCTTTTTTTGGTCATATACAATTTGACAACCTGTACTTACTGCAAAACTCTAACACCCATGATGTTTTTTGATTGATTGATTAATTGACCTTTTAATTATTCTGCATTCCTGTAGCCTACTTTTATTACAAAACGTTATAGCTATAACAAAAATTACAAATAGAGTCTGTAAACAAATAATTGGTTTTGATATTTGTCTAAATTGCGCAAATTTTGTCTTTCTTTTTTTCTCAGGAGGAATTACATGAGATTGCAACGGTTTGGAATGCGCACCGGATTCGACCTTCAACAAACTGCTATGTTCCTTCCGGGATCCCAAATATCATGTTCCTGGCACCTCAACTATATGGCACAGAAGACTTCATTGTACATCAGAACAGAGATGATCTACAGACAGCTGAAGATGCATGCTTGTTCCGGTCAGCAGGGCCTTGAGATGAGGAGGTCTTTGATCTGTGTACAATCTTCATGGAAGAGCGTCACTTAGCTGTCAGCTCCCAGATTACAGAATAATAGTTTTGAATTGATTGGACAATCACAGCATTGAGATTTACATGTGTCTTTTGACAGTTTGAAAATGATAATGAAATGATTAACTTGATTCCTTCAACTTTACGCAGTTTTTAGCACAAAATGTCATTATTTATGCACACTGTAATTGTTTGTGTATAGGCTAAATGAGTAGTTATAAAGTTTTTATTTTGTACAGATGCAAGCATAAAATAGGCCTTTTTGAAGGCCAAAGCTTTCAAAGAACGATCCTCCAAGTACTTTAAATGTATAAAATACCTGTAAATAGTCTTACATCCACATACCTGTTTGAATGTAGATTTACTTTCAATTATTCAATAACATTTAACATTCTTTAAAGTTGATTGAATTCAAAACATTTTATAATTTAAAAAATAAAACAATATACATGTAACAGCCTGAGACAGAAATAAAGAGGTCAATTAGAGAAAATGTCTGTGAACCTTTATACTTATTTTAATAAACTTTGAATTCATGCATAAACATTTTTAAAATGTCTTAGTAAACATGGTATGCATAAACATTTTAGACATTTCTTATCCAGAGATTATTCCCTTTTAACAATAAAAAAGCAATTTGTAATTTAAAATTGCTTAAAACTTAGGAAATTCTAACAGAAATGTGTAACAAACTTAAAGTGCAATGAGCTTACTTGAGAATTACTTGAGAACATAATAAACATCTTTTTCTAGCTGTCCTGAGATTTGAAAAAAGGGAAAAAAGTTAACATGTGATGCATAAACATTTTTAACATTTTTTTTGCAACGAGCTTACTTAAAAATAAACAAATAAACATCTTTTTCTTGTTGTCTTGTTATTTAAAATACAAAAAAAAGTTTGAAGCTCTTTCTGTTTTCTGGTTACAAGAAATGTTTGCAAGTTTAAACAGCTTTTGTTGTTTATGACATTAAAACTATAAAACACTTTTGTTTGCAACTCAAAACAGTTACCAGTAAGCAATATAATTTGGTTCTGGAAACGATTTTTTTCGAAGATATTTTAGTTTGAGCAGCACAACAGTTTGATTAAAATCATGTGATAAACACTGAAAGTCACTTGTTTCAATGAAGTTCACCTCAATGGGCTTCCTAAAGAGCAAATCAGCCCCCGTGCAGAAGCGCAAGAATCTTTTTATGGTGTTCTCGTCTAGTTCCATACTTCTTCAGGTATCTTGATACACAGCTCTGCTGGGCTGTCATAATTTCACTTAGGTGTTGGTTTTTGCTCTTGTAAAATCTTTGCTAGTTTCTGTGGTTGTAAAGTACTAGAAAGATCCTTAAGAACAGGTCTCCAATAAGATCTGCTATATGCAGTACCATATAAAGCTTCTTCAAGAAATGGCAGGGAAAGACGAATAGGGAAATACTTCAGCGCATACCATCCTTTGACCAACACTCTTGCAATAGTTTGCCATTCATCACAAATTCATGTCTAAGTCAGGGGACTTTGACATCTGCCCCCAAAGCACACCTGGAATAGAATTCATCCCAGAATTTAGTCAAGCAGTCGCGAAAAACCCCTGATCCAATAGCCTCTTCAATCTGTCCATTAGGGTTTTATTCGAATACTGATCTCTTTATTAATCATTGCTGGGTCACTGAAAGCTTTCATGAGATCACACAGAGCCTGTCCTCTTCGCACCACAATAACAGTTTCTGGAATATCCTCAATTGGAATTGTATCATCCAAACTTCCAAACTCACTTGAACCTCCTCCAATTGTGACCTCATTATCATGTGTTCCACATCAGTTGCAATCATTGCATTTTGTGATGTGGTATCGGAGCTGAATGCCTCTAAGCTCCATACCTCTTGCACTGTTCTCACATTTTCAGCTGTTAAATTACTTTCCCGACTCAGGATACTGGTGTTTTAAGAGTCATTCTCTCCGAAAAATGTGAGGTCAATTGTTTCACCTTCTTTGATGCTAGAGCTGCTGGATGCTTGGTTATCGTCTGCACTTTCATTCAACACTTTCATTCAACATGGCATTTGCTTCCGGATTTACATTTACATTTATTCATTTAGCTGACGCTTTTATCCAAAACGACTTACATTGTTCTAATGTAATTACCAGTGTTACGGCCAATGGTAATTACATTAGAACAAGTGTTAAGTGTCTTGCCCAAGGACACAACGACAGTATGAACTGTGGGGAGGGCGGGAATCGAACCGCCTAAATTCCGGTTGAAGGACTGAGCTACTGCCGCCCATTTGTGACATCCTTTTCTGTAGTCTTCTCCATACCAACGCACTTTGTAAAAAGATAAAGTCTAAGAATTTTAACCTTGCTTGTCAGATACAAATCTCCAATGGTACATTCTGATTCAATCATTCTATGGGAGAAATCACGAATGTCACATACAACACTTTTCAGATCTAGATATTTGGATTTACCATTTGGAAAAAATAGACCCTCTGCTATTTTTTGTAGATCTTTCATTGTTGACTTAACATCTACGGTGACATGTCTGGTTCCACCCCCTTTTGCAGAACGAACTTGTTTAAAGTCATTGTCTTTTGCACTGAAGTTCATCCAGCCCAGTTCCACACGTTTAGATTTCTTCTTGGCATTTGTGTTTCCGGCATATTTGTTGAAAATCTGTTGTCGATGTTCTTCTTTGCTACTTGGGGTACATACTCGTTTCCTCAATCTCTCAAACAAGTGACTTTTCCTCTCTGTATATTCCATCAAACACTGTTTTCTTCGACAAAAGGCCACAGTTGCCACTCTGTCTCCATAAGAGGGAATGTAATTGGCTCGCTCTGTCTCTGACATCAGTGGTATTACAGATGTGTCAATCTGTTGAAAGACATAATTGTTTCAAAAAGGTTTGATTACAAAGTTTGCCTAAAAATTGAGTCTACAAATTGTTATAATTTTTAAATCACATATTATAACAAAAGCAATAGCAATAACTTTTATGTTTTATACTCATGACATCATATTTAGTAAATGTTTGCATGTTTGCAAGTTATACAAAAAGCAACTAAAAGTGATTAACTTGTTTTACTTTAATATTGTTGTATTCAGATCACCTTTAAATTATCAATGAGGAGACTCTTTTTGACTTTTCTTTCTAGATAAATTAAAAACCAATTAAAAAATAAAATAGAGATGACAATCATCCCACGGTTCTGAACTACTAAACACAAAAACGGAGGTTTTGATATAATGTTTTTTCTGCAGTCTATTAAAAAAATGAATTTAAAAGAATAATTACTGAAATTGCTTTAAATAAATGATTCAATGACAAATACAGTACATTTTAACATTTTAACAGCAGTCACTTGTCTGTTGTCATGATATAATCGATACAATCTTTATCTGAAGCATTAGGTTATTTTGAAATGTTTTTTTTTAAATTTTACCTTTATTTAACCAGGAGGTCCCATTGAGATTCAGAATCTCTTTTACAAGAGAGACCTGGCCAAGGTAGCAGCCAAATCACAACAAATGCATACATAAACACCAAAATTACATTTTCACAATAAAAGAAAATACAAATATTAAAATAAAAATATAAAACAAAATGAGACTCTTAAGAAAAAACAAGAACATATCTCTATCACAACACTCTTTACAGTATTTTTAAAATCATTTATGGACATAAGGGTTTCTAACTTTAGCTCTTTTTGTAGATTATTCCACCCCCAAGGTGCTAAGTAAGAAAAGGCATTTTTTCCCAATTCGGTTGTAACTCTTGGCACATTAAAAAGCAACCACTTTGAAGAGCGTAGTTGATAGGTACCAGAGCAAACAGAGAGGAGGTTACAAAGATACAGTGGAAGTTTGCCAAGTATAGCTTTATAAATAAAGATATACCAGTGCTGTTGTCTGCGAATTTTAAGTGATGTCCAACCAACTAAATCATAAAGAATGCAGTGATGGGTAAGGGACTTTGTATTTGTTATGAATCGTAGTGATGCATGATAAACTGAATCTACATGACGCAGGATGGAAAATGCAGCATGTATGTACAATATATCTCCATAGTCAATTACAGGCAGAAAAGTTGCTTCCACAAGTTTCTTTCTAGCACTAAAAGTAAAGCAAGATTTGTTTCTGTAATAAAAGCCGAGTTTGACTTTGAGTTTCTTAACTAAAGCTGTAATATGTGCATTAAAGGAAAGCTTATCATGTATCCATATTCCCAAGTACTTGTATGAAGACACTCTCTCAATTGATTTCCCATCTAATGACAAAATGCCACAATTGTCGAGTAGCTGTGCTCGACAATTCCTTTATTTCCTTTATTTTCCAATTCCTGGTTCCTTTATTTTTTTATCTCTACCATACATCACCGTTTATATCTAAACTATAAACTTTTATCCCAGTATTTCAATGATAATTTGAATTATTGTAAGGCATAAATATCCTGCAGTTGAAATTGTGTAGTTGTGTATAACGGAACATACTAGTGCAGCAGCGTTTTAAACTTGATAGTACGATTACTGCAGGTTTATTTTTATAAATACACTTTACCTTGTCTTGTTCAATTTTGGTAATGTAGTTCTCCTCTATGTTGCGATGCCTCAAAAAATCCAAAAGCTCGTGTGACTCCATCTACGGTCAACAAAACAAAATAAAATAAACAAATAACGAGAAACTGAAATAAACAAATAACAAAGTCAGTGATGGCCAGGTCAGGGTCAAAGGAGAAGCCCGTGCTGTTAATATTCGGCTCTTGGCTACAAAACGGATGTCGTTCCCTCACCATATAATCTCCTGGCCACGACTTATTATCACGTTCCCACGACAAAACTAAGATCATGTCCCCTCCCGGTCACCATATTTAATAAAGCTTTGCTCAGCATCATTTTACTGTGTCCTGTTACTTTTAAATAAATGACACAAACAAAACTAGATTAACATCTATGAAATAAAAAGTGTGTTCAGTTAAATTTGACTTTGATTAAAAAAGCTGTACTTTATTCTCAAATCCAACTTAAACCTGTTCAAATCCAGATTAACAGTATAAATCTTACAAAATAAGAGACGGCCTTTGGACATTTTCCTCTCATTAAATGTGTCCCTCTTTGCTAAAAGTGTGCGTCATTTTCGATGACATCACCTGTGTTTGTTTTTTTTCTTTACAGGACCCTTCCCATGTTCGCTGTGGCCATAAGCATCTCCTTCAATCCTCAGACAAACCTGTACGACTTCCAACAAGTCACTGCAGTGGACCCTCCCCAAAACGTGAGAAGCGCCCTGGACAGGTGTCAGGTGTACACCGGGACTCGAGAGGTGGGCCACTCTTCTTAAATGGTCCTGAATAAGTGACATCTTGGGGCATCAAAATAGTGTTAGTGATCAAATACCTTAGGATTGAGTCCAGTTGCACAGAGAGAGGGGTGTGCGCCCTCTGCTGGATAAAAGGCTAATGAAACTGTTCAAATTAAGAGTTTATTCAACTGAACTGAGCACTGCTGCAGGTAAAAGATTTGAACAGAATTTCAATCCCTCAGGTTGGAGAAGATTGCAAAATCAATAGAGCAGTAAAAGTTAAATCAACTTCATCTCAGGTTCACAGAGTGTTGGACAGAAAAAGGACAGATTAAAATGATAATAAAAAGTGAGCTCCCAACCCCAGGCCTGGCTCCAGGATGGGCCCCTGTTTTACACCACACACTTTGTTCTGGTTAAATCCATAAAGTGCTTATTTTGGTCATATCTGAAAATAAAACCAAATCAAACCAAATAAAGGGATAAATAAATTCATTCAACACTAGGAATCTGTTTTTCAGGGAGTCACCACATTGCTCCAATACTTTGATCACTCCATTTTATTCCAGTCGCCCAAATTGACTACAAAGTCTTCTGCTGAACCATAAGTCACAAGATGGTTTAGGTCCAAGTATTTTATTCTGAGCTAATAACTCTGTACAAACCTCAGAGGACTCTAAGATCAACTGTGTCTGGACTAAACATGGTGGAGCATCATTTAGTTTTTAGACTGCTGTGACACTCTCTGCCTGAAAAATGAAAACTCATGCACTTTTAAACAGGTTTTAGGTGGATTTGAACAAGTTTCAGTTGGATTTGAACAGGTTTTAGGTGGATTTGAACAGGTTTCAGTTGGATTTGAACAGGTTTCAGTTGGATTTGAACAGGTTTTAGGTGGATTTGAACAGGTTTCAGTTGGATTTGAACAGGTTTCAGTTGGATTTGAACAGGTTTTAGAAAGTAAAATAGTCAGAATCATTGTTGAATGAATATGGTTTAAGTAGCAGTTTGGTTTGTTGACAGTCAGTGGCTGATTTTATTGGACAAACTTGTTTGGATTAATAAACTACTCACCCATGAACACAATAAATTGGTTTGTACTTGTAAAAAAAATAAATAAATAAATAGGGTTAGGGTTAGCAGATGCTTTTATCCAAAGCGACTTACATTAAGGTTCCATTCACCAGTGTAACAGCTGGAACACCACTGGAGGCAAGGGGGGTTAAGTGTCTTGTTCAAGGACAGTATGAACTTTGGGAGAGCGGGATGTGCGAATCATGTTGTGGAAATAAAGTAGGTAAGATCTCTGAGGAAACTAAGATCCAGGGAGAAGATAGAAACACAGCCCAGCGACCAATCAGAGACAAGAAACGAGCTGCAGGTGTCGAGGAGACGCTGAGGAGAGTGAAAGTGTCCCATACGTAACTGAAGTGAACATCTCTAAAGTAGGAGCCATGGAGCTTGTTGTATCACGTCACAGCCACTAGATGGAGCCATTAACCTTTATTCAAATACTGTGAATGACAGATTAATAATCTCTGTGATCCATTTATTTTGGATTTAGTTGAACTTTTTGATTTTATACAAAGATTAATTCTTGGTTTAAGTTGAATTTCCAGAAGAGAATCTTAAAAGATGCATAATAAACAGTCTCTGGATAAAACGTAGAAGAAATACAACCAATCAGAAAAATAAAATGTTGCATAAAGCCCGCCCCTTTTTAGATTTACTCAAATTTACTCAAGTCCAGATTTACTACACTTTTTACACCATTTTTTTTTAATTTAATTTAACTTCTCCTCAATGACTTTATTTTAGACCAAGAAGTCGTCTTGTCTTTATTCAAGTTAGACTTCATTCATTCAGTCTCTGGTGCTGTTTGTTTGGAGTTGAATGTAATTTGGTGTTTTTCCTCGTGTTAACTCTCTCAGACCTGTCGCTGTGATTGGCCTGTTTCACATGAAGCGCTCTCAGCTCCAGAGAAACACAGGGTTAATGATCCACTGATCCAGACTGACACTGTTAGGTTTTGTTTAACTGTAGGAGACACATATCCGAGGTAGGTACTAGCTTCTAGAACATGGCCCAGACCCAGGTCCTCCAGGATTGGCTCTTCTGTGTTGATAAATCCTCTTGTGAAGCTGTTGTTTAGTTTCTCCAACAGAACTGTCACTGCACTCTTCACTGAACTGTATAAAGCACATTACTCTGTTTGTGGGGATCTTGTCTTTAGGATGGACCAGGTTCTGATGCAGTGTGTTTCCAGGTTTAAAGTGCACCATAATGTTGTGTTTGTGTCTCATTTAAAAGTAAAAAACATGGAGGAATAGGGGCCATAGATTTAAGCCTAAAATGAATGCTAGCCTTTATAAAAACACATCTTTAGACTTTATAAGAAATGCACGTTGGGCGGGAGACAAAAAGTGTTGGAGGAAGAGAGTGGGACGAGCACGTCAGGACCAGAGTTTAAATTGTTGTTTGGTGATTTTACTCATAAATATGTCCTGGATTGGAACGATTTAACATCAAAAAGGCTTTTTAACAAACTAAATGACATTGTTGTCGCTGGTTTTGTCTTGTATAAATATTTAAATGAGGATGAATGTGCAGCACTGATAAAGCTCCTGGATTGTAAAGACTCTGATGAAAGTCTTGGAGATATAAGAGGCTTATATCAGTGACCAGACTCCCGTCAGAGCCACTGTTTCATGGAGTTGTTATGTAAGCACCAAAACTGTTCTGAGGACGAGACCCACACATTTGTTTTTAGACTGCTATCACTCAAAAGAAATGTGGACCAAACTAAATGGACTTGGACTCACTTTTAATGTAAACGTCTGCTCTGTTCTGTTTGGACTCATGGAGGAAAGGTTCACACCGAAACAGTTCAAACTCATTCAACTCATCGTCACAGTCTCCACAGTTAAAATATGGAAAACAAGGACAAAAGTCACCATTAAACAAACATTCAACAGTAACACAGTCTTTAAATAAATGTGCACAGAACTGAAGAGAAGAAAAAGCCTGGGACTCTTTTAATTTGTCATAATAATATAAAAGACTGAACGTTACAGTAATCTAACTTTAATTTTTAACATGAAGTCATTATCAAAAAAAAATCTGTGCTCCCAAATCTGGTGTAGGTCAACACTGAAAACATGACCACATCAAACACTTCAACACTGCCTTAAAAGTGCTCTTTCAAACATCATTAGTGACACACAAACATTCAATATCAGATTAGTTTTAGACTTTAAAAAATCTTGGTATTTTAGTGAAAGATATGTTAAATATTTAGGAATACATATCACAAAAGATGGAGCAGAAAGAGAAAAGATGAATTTTGTCTCTAAGTTAAAAAAAAACAAAACAATATTAAATGTATGTCTACAAAGAGACACGTCCATTTGTGGAAGAAGTCTTGTGACAAAAGCAGAAGGCGTGTCCAGATTTGTTTACCCTGCCTTGTCACTAGAGGTCAGTGAAGACACATGCAAAGAAATCAATCAACTATTTATAGACTTCAGATGAAAAATCAATATGAACCAGTTCCAAAGATGCTGGAGGTGTTGAACTTTTGGATTTGATAGATTTAAATGATATCTTTAAAATCAAATGGATTGAACAAAGCCTGAGGAACCCAGACTCACTCTGGCACTTCATCCTTTGAACATATTCAAGAGGTTGGTGGTCTACAGTTTCTATTACAAAGTCAATACAGCGTTCAACATGAGCTCTAAAACAATCAGCTTTCTACAGCAGGCATATTTGAACTAATGAAAGTTTTTAAAACAATATTTCAGAAAATATATTTGTTAACAGAATAGAGATTAAAAAAAAAAAAGTTACCTATTTTAGCCATAAAAACTGAAATTAGAATGAGTTAACTTATTTTATTAAAAATATAATTTATGAAAAATGTAATGTGTTGGAAACAGGAAACCATTATTTATATTGTTTTATGTTTATTATACATTTTCAGTTGCAATGCTTTATTTTGTAAAGTTCTTTTTATATTGTATATATTTTCTATTGTATTGTAAATAAACCTTAATAAAAAAAGACTAGATTGGATCAAAACAAAGGCTTTATGTTTAACATGAGGTCATTATCATTTGTCACAAATACGATCTGAGCCCTAACAGGAAGTTCAAATAAGCACATGTTTAGGACTTGAGCAGTTTTGTTAACACTGTGTGTCTTTGTGGATGAATAACACAATAACACACAACAATAACACAACAAAGCCTCTCTTTCCTTTCAGCTCTCTCGTCTCAGGTGCAGCAGAAAAACTCACAGCTGACTCTTTTGATTCTGTTGTGTTTAATGTTGTTTATCGACTCAAAGAACTTGTTTCCAGGTTTGGACACTTTACATTGGGCGTCCAAAGAGGGAGGGGTTTCAACATTCTTACAAATCATCAAATGTTTGTGTTGTGTATGTTGCCTTCTCTTTTTCCTCAAACACTTTGAAAGATTAAATATAAACAAAACACCAAATAAATGCTAAAGAAGAACAAATGGATGGAACAGAATTATTAAATCCTCTGGAAACTATTACAAGGGTGGCTGAGTATTTGCACATTGCATCATTTTCCATTATTCTTAATAAATATTTGACTGAAAAACACTGAACTTTAAAAACTCTAATTTTTCTACAGCTTTGTCCAGTCCATCATTTTGAAACTTACTGATACAAAGAAAACAAATGTAGACAGTGTCTTAACAAAGGTCCCAGAGATGAACAACAGAACCCTTTAACGACAATTGATGCACTTGATATTGATCCATCTATTTCCAGAAACTGATAAACTGTTCTGTTGTTTATGTCTGAATCATTTTCATACTAAAGATTATTGTTTTAAGATTTCTACAAAAGGAAAGAACAAATGAAATGAGATGAGCTCATCAACAAGGTTCAATATTTATATTTACTGTAACATAACTCAAACAATAGAGATAAAACAAAATGTTAAACCACAAGCAATGAACTAATACTTATGTAATGTTCCTGCATTTTTTGTTGGTTATCATTCTGGTGTTTATTCTGATCAAAAGGAGGAGTGACAGAGAAAAAATATTTCCTGGCTTTGTTTCTTTTCTCTTTACATCCTTCAAGATTCTCAAATGACCCTGAACTATGACCCCCCCCCCCACTAATTATATGATGACATGCACTAGTCACTTGTGCAGCATTGGTCTGCCCACTCACCGCACACTACCTCATCCGGCTTGGAACTGATGTCATTCCACTACCTCATCAGTCAGTAAATAACTGCTCTTGGACACTTGTCACTTTAACCAGACAAGATATTTTAATAAGTGATTTTTTTTTTTGCACTAAAAAAAATCTTTTAACTGCACTGTTGTTCACTTTACTTTATTGATTTGCACAATATCTGTCACTCACCTTGCGCTGCTTTATTTAAATTGATTTTTTAGCTTTATTTTTTAATTTTATTATGTCTTTTTTCTTTTATCACTCCCTTATTGTATAGTTGTATCTATAGTTGTAATTACATTTTTAAATTGAGTTATTTTTTTTAGGCTTTAATGATAATGTTATCTGTATGCACCGGGGACTGAGAGTAACGCAATTTCGATTCTCTGTATGTATGTACTGTACATGTGGAAATTGACAATAAAGCAGACTTTGACTTTGACTTGACTTGAAATGAAACTGAAACAATAATAAATCCAACACTTTTGTTCATATTTTTATGAACGGAACAATAAAGAGTAAGATTTACAAACAGTGCTCAGTGATTATAAAAAGGTAAAACAGGTGAGAGAGGGTTTAGAGTCTCCACTGGAGCAGCTTCACCTCTGTCCAGGTCAGGACTCAGCTGGTCCTGGTCTGGTTAAGACCAACTGAAAAGACAAGAAAGGACAGAATGAGTGTTTACCTTTATTCTAGAGCTGAGACAAAATGATTATATATATTTTTTGGATATTTATATAGCACTTTTCCACCTAGTAGGCACTCAAAGCGCCTTACCAGTGTTACAGCTGACCACTGGAGGCAAGGTGGGTTAAGTGTCTTGCCCAAGGACACAACAACAGTATGAACCCAGAGAGCGGGAAGTTATGATGTTTTGGGATGTTTCGAAACCGCCCACCTGTTGGTCGAAGGACGGCTGCTCTACTACTGCTCTGCTACTGTCGCTATTTATTGGAGACATTTCTGGTCTGCGACTTAATATTTGAGGCACAGGTTGTGCTTGTGTTTAATGCAGTAAAAGACAATAAATGCAATGTTTAAATTCATGAAGCCAGAGCCGAACAACACTGACTCTGTTTAAAACCACAAACAGCCGTTGAGAAGAAACACTGTTATGTTTTCTGTTTGAATATAATCTTTATTACAACTATAAGCCTTCACACTGATACAACAGAAGACGTCTGAACAAAGCCAAACAGGAAGAGGCTCAGAAAATGTTGACGACAGGTAACTAGAGTTTTGAAAGTGGAAAAATGATTTAAAACAATAATGTCCATCAACAAAATGACAGCTCTGAAAAGGTCCACACTAACAGCACCATCATGTATGTCTTATTTTTGTTAGAACGTCAACCCCGACAGCAAGTCACATAACATTAGTTTGACTGTGAACTAGGGGTGTGACGGTTAGTATATAACCGTGTGATCGGCGGTTATAGTTGAACACCGTCATTAGAACTCTATAACCGCCAAAGCCGTGTCATTAAAATATTTTTTATATTTACCACTTCATTAAATTTTGCTTTGTAGAAAACCTTTCTTAAAAACGAATTCTGTTTTGTACAAATTTTATCTTAATTTTAAAAAATGTTTCATTAACCAATTGCATGTATTTTAATAAATAAAAAGCAAATATAGCAGACAATAATAACCGTGACATGGAAGCGCCAGCGCGCCGCGTTCACTTGCACTGCACTGTGAACTAGAGCGCATCTCATTGTAAATGAAACTCAGCGTAGGCCTCTGCCTCATACATTAGCACAAATACAGTGCCCCAGCCACTCAGGAGCTTTTGGCAAAGTCATCTTTCCTTGACCCACGATACAGAGGCAATGGGGGGGATGGATTGGGGGAGACAAAAGATGCACTCCGGGGGGAAATTGTACCAATCAGAGCGCGCGCTGACACGGCGTTAACCCGCTATCTCCAAGAACAACCAATTGACTCTACGGCAGATCCACTAGCATGGTGGCGAGACAATGAAACACGCTATCCGCTCTTAGCAAAATTGGCACGTAAATACATGTGTATTTGTGCTACAAGCACAGCATCAGAGCGAGTTTTTAGCACTGCAGGGAACATAGCTACCCCTGTCAGATCGTTTTGTTTACTGTGTGTGATTTATTTAAAACAAAGCATGTTCATTGCAAAGTTCTTTTTTTTTTTTTTGTAAAGGATTTGTTCACTGTGTGTGATTCATTTAATAAGCACATTCACTGCTAGTTGTCTTGCTGTTAATTTTAAATAAACGTAGAGCAAGTAGCTAATCAGTGTCTGCTCGTTTATTCAAACTAATACCCCCCACGCACCCCCCCCGACGGTTATGTTATGAACCGTCACATTTGACTTACGTCATAACCGTCATCACCAATTCTGAAACCGGCACACCCCTACTGTGAACACTCGTGGATCCAACCAATGACTATAAAAATGGACGATTGCTCCATAATTTACATTGATTATTGTTACCACGGGGCAATAAAATGGCAGTTACATCTGGGCTTTTTGTCTGTATTTAATAATTTTTTTTAAAGATTCAGTATATGAAATTACACAACTTTTTACATCAACTGATGAGTTTACTTTTTCTGTAATTGAGACTTCACCCATTTTTAAAATAGCAGAGATCAACAAGTAGCCTCCATAATTAAAAATTTAAGAAATTCCAAAGATGTGTATGGTTTGGATACAAATTTTATTTTATAAAATGTTTAATTACTCGTATAATTAATCTTTCCATCAGGCATTCTTTTGTTCCCACTTCATGGAAAGTTGCCACAATAACACCTGTCTTTAAGTCTCGGAATAAAAATTAAATAAAAAATTACCGACCAATCAGTATACTACCCATCATTTCAAAAATTATTGAAAAATGGGTGGATAAACAATGGACAAACCATTTAAGTATGGGTTATACTCCTCTGCATCCTATGCAGTTTGGCTTCTGTGTCAATTACGGCAAAGTAAGAATTTCATTGTATAGGGAAACATGCTTTCTGTCTGTACACATGACAATAAACACTTTGAATCTTGAATCTTGAATTACTGGACAGAAACTGCAGTTAATAATTTTCTGGAAAAAGTGAAACAATATCTTCTGCTGTTGTAGCCCATCCGCCTCAAGGTTGTGCGTGTTGTGGCTTCACAAATGCTTTGCCGCATACCTCGGTTGTAACAAGTGGTTATTTCAGTCAAAGTTGCTCTTCTATCAGCTTGAATCAGTCAACCTATTCTTATCTGACCTCTAGCATCAACAAGGCATTTTCGCCAACAGGACTGCCGCATACTGGATGTTTTTCCCTTTTTACACCATTCTTTGTAAACCCTAGAAATGGTTGTGCGTGAAAATCACAGTAACTGAGCAGATTGTAAAATACTCAGACCGGCCCAACAACAGATGTCTGCAGTTATGACAGATTTTAAGAACTTAGTGAAGACTTTTTCCTGGTGAGGCTCAGAGCCATTAAGGTTTTTTAAATAACACCTGCTTGGTGTATGTCTGAACATCTGTTGCACAATAAACTCCTGCATTAGTGCAGGTAGCAGACAGTTAGAGGACTGTAGAAGAAACACGTGATGTTTCCTCAGTTCTCTGCTGTGAGCAAACGGTGCATTTGTCCATTTGTCAAGTGTAAACATCTGTGCTTCTGTCCAGTTTAGAGGGTCACAGGCCGACACAGCTGTGTCTCTTTAAAGACACACTGCACAAATCCTAAACAGTTTCAAATATGTGGAACCCAGGTAATAAATTTCCTGAATGCTGAATTTGTTCCATTTATTTTGTGGGTTTTATGCGTGTAGTTAATATTGCGTTGGTTCCTGTTCTGTCGCGAGACTACTATGCCGGGGCACATGGGGTAATGGGACCAATCACGATGCCGCTATAACTTTCTCCATCCAATATAAACCCCGCGATGATTCAATTTCAAGAAACGTAGTGGAAGCTGGATGTGGAACACGCTACAGGTTGGTCTAAGTTACTTTTCGCTATGGTTACATGGGTTTAACGGTTGACGCTAAAATGTTGCTGTGTTAGCGTTTGCCTAGCCGTCTCACCATTGATTCATATGTAGCAGTTGTTTGACACAGTGTGCCCAGTTCTCTAAAAAATTGACGGCCTAATGAAATTATATTAAAAGCGTAAGGTCTGTATGAGCTACATATGAAAGCCAATTAATGACAACACTGATTGGTGACTTTCAATGTGCTTATATTATGCTGTTTACTGAGTAATTGTTCAATTGAGTGTAGACGTGGTTATGCACTGAGCACTTTAAAGTATGAACTTTTATTTAACGTTTATTTATATATAACAAGTACCATGTTATTTAAGATTTATATAGAATGCATTGAATTTATTGATATATTTACTACTTATGTCTTATGCGACTCAGTATTGTATTGATATTTATTGTACTTTGTATTTGGATGATGTGCTTAAATGCAACTAGTATAATGTGTACACTAGATCCAATTCCTAGGATGAAATGATAAAAACTGTAATAGTCCTGTTTTATACAGGCCAGGTTGACTTGATGGCGAGCTAATGGAGCAGGCCTAAAGCCTAAAGTCAGTCTGAAGAATCGCTTATCTCTCTGCCGGGCCGGCAGGGGGCTCCTAGTAGCCCACATATCACACTTCTTTTTATCCATCCTCATTCAGAGTTGGTCAGCAACCCACTGATCTACAATTGTCCCCACGTGTAGTCTACATGAGCCTTTAATGTTATCCAAGCTTTTTGTAACCTTTGTAACAAATTACTCCAACACATAGGTTACATATGGCTGCCACACAGTCACAAAACGAGCTGCAGAATAAAACAGGCCCTGGTCTGTTCTGTCTGCATCAGAGGAAAGGAAAGCTCTTGCAGTTTCTGTGGATTCAGCAGAGGTTTGTCTCCAGAGACACTTTTATAGATTTTACAGAGAATCAGACGAGGCTCTGATTGGCCTCTGTTCACTACAGCATCTACTCACACCAGAGTCTCCAGTCGACAGTGACAACTCTGTTGGAGTTCAAGCAGCTCCTGAACATCTGAATCCTTCAGGTCGTTATCCAACAGCTGCAGTTCACTCAGATGTGAGGGGTTGGACTTCAGAGCTGAGGCCAGAGAAGAACAGCTGGACTTTGACAAACTGCACCAGTTCAATCTGAAAAAAGAATAAATGTTGGAGGTTAATCCATTAATAATTCAGTCAAATTTGGATGATAAGCTTTAGTCATTATTGGTTCCTATATAGACAGATATAGACCTAACAGCTGATCTCAGCAGAAATATGAGACAATGAGAAGTGAGTCACAAGTTTAGCTCATGTCTCCAGCTCTCACTGTCCACATCCTTCTGTTCTCTGCTGGGACAGAGTGAGGAGTTACAGGTAAATTCACCATTAATTCTCAGACTGAGTGGGAGCAGTGAGGAGACTGTGGCCTGACAGTGTCTCCAGAGAAAACTGCACATCTGTGAATCCCACACTCTCTCTCAGCTCTGTTCTAACACATCTCCACTTTCAAATTAGCTTTTTAAATAATTTCCTCACACTGTGTTAACACTAAGCAAACACTTCTTATGACCCTTTCAAAATAAAAGATTTACCATTTTATACCAGTAGAAAGCTTTTATTTTGGTGGAGGCAAAAAAGAACAGAGTTGCACAGATTTATCTGCTTCACTGCAGCAGCTGAAACACAGCAGTGGGTCAGAGTGGACCAGCATTAACAAGTTAGACAGGGAGAGAGAGGGTAGTAACACTGGGAAATCAACTGAGCCGGAATAGAACCCAGGTCTCCCCAGTACAGTGGGGATTAGGCTTGGGCGGTATCCAAATTTTGATACCGTCAAACCTCCTCCCTATTTTACCTCGGTACACGGTATTACCGTGAATAATTAAAAAACATATGACGTAAGGCTCAGACAGCGTCACCAAACTTAGGCTTGTGCCTAAACTGTTCAGAAACTGAATACCAAACAGTAATACTGAAACAATAACAAAATAACATGCACAACAATATAAACAACTTTTATTAGCAACAAATAGCAGTTTATAAAAAGTGCAAATACAAGAGTCAAACAGAATTAAATGAACATAAACATCCAGAACAGTAGTTTTTTAGAGTGTGGGACCTCTCATAAAGCACAGCACACAGCCATCACTTTTATTACGATCAATGCTTTGATTAGCACATTTGAGCTGACTATGTTTACCCCTTCCTCTCCCTCCTCTACTGGGTAAAGTGTCAGGCTGACCAACACGTATTTGTCCCAAACAGCTGTCAATAGAAGCCGCATTATTCCCGACACCCCCGTCACTACCGCGGCCACTGCAGTACACCCGCCCCGGCTTCTATCACCTGTGCTAAAGGTAAAGCTGCAGGTGCTAAAGGTAAAGCAGCAGGTGCTAAAGGTAAAGCAGCAGGTGCTAAAGGTAAAGCTGCAGGTGCTAAAGGTAAAGCTGCAGGTGCTACGCGCTCACGGCTTCCCTTCCCAACCTCCCCTTTACTACCACGGCCAGAGCGACTAGTTTTCCTCCCGTTTCTTTCACTGAGTTTGGCAAAATGTGGTAAAAACAGCGTGTGCTTTATGAGAGACACTGAGAAAGGCACGAGCAGCGGCGCCGCTGTCCAAGTTACACACGCACTCACTCTCGCTCCTTCTCACTTTCACTCGGCTGAAAAAAGACTCTAAAGGTAGATGTTCTCCCTCAGAATCAGAGTCAGCCATTACTAATACATTTACATTTACATTTATTCATTTAGCTGACGCTTTTATCCAAAGCGACTTACATTGTTCTAATGTAATTGCCAGTGTTACAGCCACTGGAGGCAAGGTGGGTTAAGTGTCTTGCCCAAGGACACAACGACAGTATGAACTGTGGGGAGAGTGGGAATCGAACCGCCTACCTTCAGGTTGAAAGACGACCACTCTACCCACTGAGCTACTGCCGCCCTAATCAGGGTTTATCAGCTCGCGTGTAGAGAATGAGGCTTCTATTGAGCCGGTCCTGACACTCCCACTGAGACGCGTCTTCTTCTACAAATTTTTTTAATGGCAACACATGGTAATAGTGGACTAGAAACAAAGTACAGGGTGTCTGACATCTGGTGGAAGGGAGTGGAAGCATAATTTAGCACATAAACCGGAAGTAGCGGCTTTTTTTTCCTGTTAAGTTGCTTGTCGCAATTTTGTGACTTTGGCGCTTAAATATGACGGTATTGAAACTGATACCGTTGCTATCTTTAGATCCCGCGGTATACCATATTACCGTAACACCGCCCAAGCCTAGTGGGGATCAAAATTTTGGGCACCCCAGGTAAAAAAATTTATTAATTTTTATTTTATTTTTATTTATTTTACCTTTATTTAACCAGGAGGATCCCATTGAGATTCAGAATCTCTTTTACAAGAGAGGCATCAAATGACAGATTAGACATCCTTATAATAAGTCAAAAAAAGTTAGATTTTATTTCCATCATTTACACTTTCAAATTAACAGAAAACAAAAAAATGGCGTCTACAAAGGTTTGGGCACCCTGCAGAGTTAAAACCTTGTACTGCCCCCAGGTGATGTCAATCTCAAAGGTTTTAAATGCCCAGACTCATCTGACCTTGCCCCAATGATCAGCACCATGGGTTCTTCTAAGGAGTTGTCTAGAAAACTGAAAATAGTTGACGCTCACAAAGCAGGAGAAGGCTATAAAAAAATAGCAAAGCGTTTTCAGGTGCCAATATCCTCTGTTCGGAATGTAATTAAGAAATGGCAATCATCAGGAACAGTGGAAGTTAAAGCAAGATCAAGAAAAATATCAGACAGAACGTCTCGCAGGATTGTGAGAAAAGTAAGTCAAAACCCACGTTTGACTGCACGATCCCTCCAGAAAGATCTGTCAGACACTGGAGTTGTGGTACACTATTTCATTATAAAGAGATACTTGTACAAATATGGACTTCATGGAAGAGTCATCAGAAGAAAACCTCTTCTACGTCCTCAACACAAAAATCAGCGTTTGAAGTTTGCAAATGAACATATAGACAAGCCTGATGCATTTTGGAAACAAGTTCTGTGGACCGATGACGTTAAAATAGAACTTTTAGGCCGGAATGAGCAAAGGTATGTTTGGAGAAGAAAGGGCACAGAATTTAATGAAAAGATCCTCTTTCCAACTGTTAAGTATGGGGGTGGATCGATCATGTTTTGGGGTTGTATTGCAGCCAGTGGCAAAGGGAACATTTCACGAGTAGAAGGAAAAATGGATTCAATAAAATTTCAGCAAATTTTTTATGCTAACTTGATGCCATCTGTGAAAAAGCTGAAGTTAAAGAGAGGATGGCTTCTACAAATGGATAATGATCCTAAACACACCTCAAAATCCACGGTGGATTACATCAAGAGGCATAATCTAAAGGTTTTGCCATGGCCTTCACAATCTCCTGACCTCAACATAATTGAAAATCTATGGATAGACCTTAAAAGAGCAGTGCGTGACAGACAGCCCAGAAATCTCAAAGAACTGGAAGACTTTTGTAAGGAAGAATGGTCAAAGATACCTCAAACAAGAATTGAACGACTCTTGGCTAGTTACAAAAAGCGTTTACAAGCTGTGATACTTGCCAAAGGGGGCAGTACAAGGTATTAACTCTGCAGGGTGCCCAAACTTTTGCAGACACCATTTTTTTGTTTTCTGTTATTTTAAAGTGTAAATGGAAATAAAATCTAACTTTTTTTGACTTATTATAAGGATGTCTAATCTGTCATTTGATGCCTTTTGGAGATTTTTCACCACTGACGGAGACCTGCAGAAGGACCCTACAGAGCTTACCGGTTGCCCCAGGGGAGCTCTTCGGTGCAGCCCCGATTGAGGCCCTACATCGCTGGTTGCTCAAGCTGTTGCTGGCCATCCTGTTACATCCTTTCGGCCTGTTTTTGCCACTCCAGGCTCTTCTGCGGTGCCCAGACAACCAAATACAAAATCTGGCCGTTTTCCAGGCAATCGAACGGTGTTTAGGGCCCAGCGTTTTCCTCGGCCTACACAACCTGGTCGTCAACCCCCCAGGCCCTTAAAAGGCCAAAGGGGGCGTAAGTGAGGTTGGCAAGCCGGCGGTCGGTCATTTTACCCTGGAGAAGCTCTCCTTTCTGGACCGCTCACAGCCCCGACATTTGGGTGCTGACCACCTTGTCAAGGGGATATCGACTACAAATCTGACGCCGGCTCCCAGTTTATGGCCAGGTAAGGATGACTGGGGGTCCTCAATCTACGAGGTCTGTGTTTCCATCTTTTCTTGGCGTCTTTATGCACATTAATAAAAGTTTTTACCTGGGGTGCCCAAACTTTCGATCCCCACTGTATGTGGTATTTGCTTCACAAGGTGACATTTTAGAAAATATGAAATATTTTCTGTAAATTTCTGTCTTTTTGGCCTTGGCTCCTGAAGCATTGTTTAAAATTATGTTGTTCTTTATTGTTTGATACTTTTGCTCTGATCATTGATTTCAGACGAATGATAGGATTTTATAAAACGAACCCTACATTAGGGCGCATTAGTGGCTCAGTGGTAGAGCGGATGTCCTATAACCGGAAGGTTCGATTCCCCCTCTCCCCTGTTCCTGCTGTCATTGTGTCCTTGGGCAAGACACTTAACTCATACACCAGTGTCTGTGGCACTAGTGTTTGAATGTGTATGACTGTAGAGGTGAGTTCTATTTCATCCCTCCTGACTGCCAGGGGCGGTGCATTAAGCACTGAATGATCATCTTTGCGGATGCGCAGGTCAAGAATCTAATACCAACAAAGTCACTTGTGACCTCCCGGTGACCCACGTGGGGCTATTTAGTCACGTCACTGATACCAGGAGCTCAGTCCCTTTTTGTCTTCTTGCGCGTAGGTTAACTATGTGGTGAAGACTTGTGTTATATAATCCACTTTTGTTTATACACTCAGCTCGTAGCTTGTAGCTTCGTGATTTGTGAGTTTCTGAACCACAATCAGAGCAGCGGGGCTACACGAGCTAGATGGTAAGTCCACTTTTTGTGATATTAGTTGTTTGCTTTCCATGTTCGGCTAAGCTATATACTGTTGAAGTGCCGCTGTATTTGGCTGAGCTATATAAAATTACGTTTGATATGCTTTCTGTGTGCGGCTAAGCTATATACTGTTGAAGCATTGCCGGGTTCGGCTAAGCTATATAATTTTGTGAATTGCCGCCGTGTTCGGCTGAGCTAAATACTTTGGTTTGCGTTCCGTGTTCAGCTAAGCTATATAATTTGGTCAATTGCAGGCGTGTTCAGCTGAGGTAAATACTTTTGGTTTGTTTTCCGTGTTCGTCTGAGCTATATACTGTTGAATTACCGCAGGGTTCGGCTGAGATATATACTTTTTGGGATTCTTTCCGTGTTCGGCTAAGCTATATACTGTTAAATTGCGGCTGTGTTCGGCTTAAGTAAAAGTTTTAATTGATTTGCATATTTTGGAACAAGGATTACGAGGGTAACTTCAGTGGAATCACTAGTGGCGTTTTTGGCTCAAGGTGATTCGCAGTGGTCCTGGTCACTAGTTTCATTTCTTGCTCGACCTGATCGCCCCTGTATAAGCCTAGTAGTGTTGACTGTCATGCTGGAATCACTGTGCTGTAGGGCATGTTTGGCCCCCCTCCAGCCTGAGGATGGCCACAATCTCTGCCCCTCCTGCTTGGGAGTTGATCATCTCAGGGAGGGGTCTCAGGCTGGAGAAAGCCTAGAGGCAGCACCACATGTGCATGACGTAGCATCTCTTTGTGAGGATGATGCCATTTCGGTGGCGGCTTCAGACTCGTACTTTCAGGAGCCTCAAGAGACGAGTCCTGAAGCATCTGAAGCCGGGTCCCATGCCTCTACTTGTACTCTGGAGGATACATTCAACTAAGCCATTAGGACGGCACTCGCTCGACTACAGCTGGAGGACTCACCAGCATGACCAGTGGCATCCAGCGCATTTTTTCGATGGCATGGTGCGGCTACTTCTTTTCTGGTGCCCCCTTCTGCTGACTATATTAAAGAGATCCATGCGTGCTGGGCAGACGTTAAGGCATTCTCACGGCCTACGTCCGATGGTAGGGCCTGTTTTTGCCACTCCAGGCTCTTCTGCGGTGCCCAGACAACCAAATACAAAATCTGGCCGTTTTCCAGGCAATCGAACGGTGTTTAGGGACCAGCGTTTTCCTCGGCCTACACAACCTGGTCGTCAACCCCCCAGGCCCTTAAAAGGCCAAAGGGGGCGTAAGTGAGGTTGGCAAGCCGGCGGTCGGTCATTTTACCCTGGAGAAGCTCTCCTTTCTGGACCGCTCACAGCCCCGACATTTGGGTGCTGACCACCTTGTCAAGGGGATATCAACTACAAATCTGACGCCGGCTCCCAGTTTATGGCCAGGTCAGGATGACTCTCAACCAGGAGATCTCCACGCAA
Organism: Perccottus glenii; assembly: GCA_024416835.2. Lineage (NCBI taxonomy): Eukaryota > Metazoa > Chordata > Actinopteri > Gobiiformes > Odontobutidae > Perccottus > Perccottus glenii. The sequence continues at coordinate 32,574,084 of CM044549.2, forward strand.
GCGGCGATAAAGGCCCTCGCCTCCCTTGAGACCGCGGAGACACATGCACTCCGGGATCGCATTTCGTGCTTTGAAGCACAAACTTCACGGTAATGTCAAATAACCGGGCCTGTGCTACTGCTTGAATCCTCTTCTTGCTGGAGCCTGCTTCATCACCTTGTAATTTAGAGTTAAAGGTCTCCACAATCCCTGGTTTTCCTGGGAGCTGTCTGAACCTTTGAAAATAATAGATTTTGCTTGGGCTAAGGCGAGAAAAACAAAGTACTGGCTGGAGATTTGAGATGACTCAGGAATCGCTGCACCCCCCTGTTTAAAAAGGCAAAATGTAAATATTACTTGTCTAAAAGTACAAGTTTAGACGTTCCAAAGGATTCTGAGGAGTTTTCTCACACTAGCCAGTTTGAACCGTGCCCGAGTGCGTTTGACCACCAAAGCGTGGTTCGTTTGACTAGTGTGAGTGCTCCGAACCATGCCCGGGCGCGGCTCGATTAGCCGGCCTTGGCCCGCTTGGAAGAGGTGGGCCAGAGCACGGTTCAGTTGGACTCGGGCGCGGTTCGCATGTAGTGTGAGCGCTAACCGTGCTGGAGCATGGAACAGGACGCGTGAGGTCACGGTTTTGCAACGCTCCAAAACCAACATGGCGGGGAAAGGGTCGCTTTGGTCTATGGCAGAGGTGCAATGCTTGTTGGAAATTTGGGCAGATGAGAGCATACAAGAGCAGCTGGACAAAACGCATAAAAACTCAGATATCCACAAAGAAAACAGAGTGATGGACTCCATTGTGTTCAGAGAGCGCCGCTCTTCCTGTTTATCCCGAAACCGTCGCACCATAATGGCGTGGCGTGCTCGGCACGAATGCTGAAACCCTATGTGAGTGCAGGCCAGAGGGGGAGTGGGGAGGGGGGACAATCGTACTCAGGCCCGGTTCATGGCATGCCTAGTGTGAGTACACCCTAAGACTCTAGCCTTGGCTCTGGAGGGGCCTCCTCCAAAGGAAGGATCCTGGCAATTGGGAAATGGCATTTATTTCCCAAAGAAATGGGTGCCTCTTCACAGACTCATTATGACCACAGCCACAAATGTATCAAAAAACAAATTGATAACTTTTTTGGCACACGTGTCTAGATGATACTCACCAAATTTGGAGCTGTTTAGATGAAAAGCCTTTAGCACAAGGGGTGCGATTTAGGTGGTCACGCATTCCACCCAACATAGAAGATTTCCTGTTGAGTTTACGATATGGCTGTAATAAACTTTTCTGTTTGCCCTGAGGTGTCCTATGGATGTACCAAGTTTTGTATTTCTACATTTGAAAAAAATTACTTTCACTTTCTATAGGCACAATGTATTTTCATTTTCCAGGGGTCGCCACTGAGTAATTTTTCATTCGTTTTCCTCTGGGACTTCCATCCATTTTTTGCCGGGCTTGAATTTTGGGGACAATAAATTTGACTTTTAGTTCCACGTTTACTGGGTCAAATTGAGGATAATTTTACAGAAAAATTATAATTAAAAAAAATATATAACTCGAGCAAAAACGTCAAGACGCCTGTCTATTGAACACACATGTGTTTAACTCATTCCGGTCCCGACAGCTGAATTGGATCCCGACCCTAATCCTGCCTGAGCTCCAGCGTCGCAAAGTAACCGCACATTGTTCACCACAAAGTTGGTGTCTAGATCTTAAAGTATCTCTGACCATATACTATATTAATGTTAATTTCATCTACAGTCCCATAACAAATCCTGTTTGGTTTCTGTTAGTTAAGTCTAAACTGATATTCCATTCTCCTCCATTTGAGTGGATATATGTGAAGCGCTACTATTATTTCCTTAAGATTGTGTGTGTGTTATTATTGTTCCCAATAACTATCCCTTGGTTAATCATTAATCATATTCAATAAATCATATTTAAACATACAATAAATGACAACACACTTACTATGGAGTAAGTGTTCCTACAAGACTACAAGATTAATGTTAAAGAGTAACTAAACCCTAAACCAACTTTTTTTAGTTAATGATCTGTAAGAATGGGGCCTTATTAGTGCTGTTCACTGATCTGAGTAAAAGTTTTGACATTTGAGTATAAAGTATATTAACTTTACATTTTATGGTGTAAAACCGTCTAAGTGCTGCCCTCCTCAGGTTGAACGGTAGTTACTGCAGTTGAATTTTTAGATTGAAGATTCTTTCCTAGTGTGACGTATACTGGCTCTACTAACGGCTCTCTACCCACGCCCCTGGCACGACCCCACCACACCCTTGGCATTGGCTCACGCCCCTGGTATAAAACCATCTTCCCAAGTAGCGGGTGTTCAAAACATCAGGCTAGCTATATTAGCATGTAGCTACTTGTAGTGTTGCTGGTTGCAACAGCACTGCTGGACTGCATTGCTTTCCAGTTGAGTTGGAAATTAGACGCCAGTGTGCACTTGGCCTGGAACACCGTGAGTTCCTGCTGAGAGCTGGAGTTTGCAGCGGGCATTTTAAGAGGGATTGCTTCTCCAACGCAATGGAGGTGGAAATCTGCTTCTCAAAACAGCTCCCGCTGAAAAGCAACACAGCGCCTGCTGCTCCAGCATGGATTCCCACCACCGCAGCGGCGTCTTGAGGTGACATATATATACATATATTTTGAAACACAATTTATGTTTCTTCCCAGTAAAGCTAAAGTTAATTAATCAATTTTGTCATGTTGCTAGTTAGGTAAAGTATGCTAAATGTTAGCTTCAGCTGCTCCTGATACCGGGCTAACGCGCTAATGAGGGCTGCTGCGTTGATACTGTGGCCCAGTACACACAGACATTTAGCTTTACTCTTTCACTCAATATTCCGTTAGTTATTTCTCGTAAATGTGCAGCACTCTGCTGGACTTGTAGCAGAGATGCAGCCCTTGGCACCAAAGACATGTCACTGGCGCATGACTCTGGACTTGACTGAACATGAACATCTCATGACTCGTGTAACACCGTGGGTTTTGACTCAACACAGACTCAAAAACTTGTGCGTTTTGTGTCAACTTTACTAATTAGATTGAACGCGAAAGCGCGCACCATCACTGCTCCTCGGAGTAAACCGAGCAGAGCTGGAGCTGCAGAGGGGACAGTGTATCACAGGCTGCAGATACCAGACCGACCCAGTGACAGTACACATGGATTAAAAGACTAGTGCTTTCACGGAGGATATACAGTACAGTAATAGTAATGAGAATATTTGTGTTATTAATATCCTTTATAAACATTTTAAAATGAATTAATATAATACTGTAATTGTAAACAATAACACAAATCTTTTGTTTTGCCTAAGATGTCCAGAGAAACTGGGTGCCAGCCTGAACCAGTCGCTGCAGATCTGCAGGTGAAGCAAAGGTGAGTTTGAATACTGTGAAGCTTTTGTATGTTTAGTTTTTGTTTATTCTTTATTTCTCAGGCACCATGTACAAAAACAATAATCTCACAAGAAAAGATATGCTTTGTACCAGATTTAGAGTTTCAGACTGTCTAGAATCTGATTCCATTGTTTGATGGTTTGAAATGAAAAGGCTGATTGTGCAAAGGCAGAGCATCTTTTAGGGATTGTGCAGTTTTTGTGAATTGTGGACCCAGATGTTTGGGTCTCATCATATAATCAAGATAACAAATCATTTGTTAAACTCTTGTTTTTGCAGCCACCCAGGCCAGAACGCCTAATAGGAGTGTGTCATGTGACACAGACACTGATGGAGCTGCCAGAGTGTCCCAGGACAAGCTCTACTCCAATAATGAGGGAACGGTGTGAGGTGTCCACTGCTGAAGGTAATGCATTTATTCCCATTCTTTAGTTTGTTTTGAACACATGAGGTGTGTGATAATCTATCATTTTATTGTAATTAAAATGGTCTAATTTAAGAAATAAAATCATGTTTATATGTTTATTTTATTTTCAGGACCTGGTGACTGTTCCTGCGTCACTGTTGAAGATACTTCATCTTCAACTTTGCTGCTGTGTATCATCTTGGATTCAGACTCTGAAAACTGCAGTTAGCACTATAGTTTCTGAGACTTAGCTTTACTTTGCTGACTACATTTAGACTAATGTAAACACTAATACACTGTTGAACACATTCAAGATTCTTAAAAACTTATGAACAGCTCATGAAGTTATGATCAGCCTGTTTAACACTGGCTCTTGCATTTCACCATCTTCGCTCCAATAAGTGCAACTGACAGTGACTTTCAAACACAAAGTAAAAAGCCTCTGTCCTGACTGTGCAGGATTTACAAAGTTTGGACCTGCCTTGAAATGATGTATGAGAATTTACTATGACATTTATTTTTTATTTAAATTAACTGTGTATATATAAAATATATCAATATAAAATGCTTACTGTAAGAACAATCTCTAAAGAATATAAGAATTATGTATAGGCAGTTTGAGAAAAGGGTGTCATTTAGACATTCTTTTGTAAATGTTTATGTTGATTCATGTTCATTTTGAGTTGTATAGCTGATTTTATAATGCATGTTTTTAAACAATTGTTTTGTGTGTAACATCAGGTATAACTGTTTCTTCATATTTCAATTTTTTATATACCAACTATATTTATAAATCCAGTATTAAAATCCTCTGTAAGGACAGCACAAGGAGGTATGACCTGTACCTGCTGGCCCAGGTATCCCCAGCCCCACCTGACCACACTGCAGCAGACAAGTGTCTATAACCGCTGAAAGAGCTGGTGCACAGGTACAGTATGTGTAAGAGGAGGGTAAAACATTAAATTTACTTATTTATAAAAACATTGCTCTCTTCTTCCTGGAACTACCCTGTTTAACCACGTCTCACCAAAAAGCTGAAGATAAGTGTAACACTACATTACAAGTGTTAGTGCCTGTAACACAGGGGTTTAGTGCTACTGCCTCAAAGTCTGGATGGACTGTTATGCAGCCGACTCACCAACCTGTCACACCTGTGCATTACCTACAACATGAGAAACAATGTTTATCACTACTTTGTTTTGGATGTAACTATTATATTTGGTTGGAGTTGTGTCTTTTTTGCATAATACTTATTAATTAACTGGACTTGACACTTGTCTTATTTCATAACCATACCTTGAGTATCTATAACACATTCTCTCCCAGGATCAGTGAGCTGCAAGACAAGAGTTTTTAACAGTTGTAGAGGGAGACTTGAAATCTGTTTTGTGTGTAAGTAACACTAATTACCAAAATCAAACTAAATGCATAGGTTTGCAATTTCTGAAACTTTGTTAGCATTTGCTAAGCATTGGCCTAAATTAGACAACGCTAACGTTGGCCCCATTCTCTCTTGAGCTGTAAGACTTCTCTCTTTAACTTTGGGAGTTGTTGAGACCGCGGTTTGAGCCAGTGGCACAAACTGATAAGGCTCTAGCCCTGTGTGCACAGAAAAATCCTCCACTTAGAAGGGCCGCTCCGTAGCAAAGCTACTAGCTTCCTACAAGTCTCCATCTTTGCGAGTCTGACAGCTGCTGTCAATCAATCCGTCACTGCGGGTCTCAGGTGCACGCCCCCGCTGAGCTCCGCCCTCGAATCTTCCCCTCTGTCTCTGCTGGGCTCTGCCCACTTTTCCAGCATTTTTCAAATTTTGTGAGTGGGTGGAGTTACGATTTGACCAGGGGTTTAGTTACCCTTTAAATAGGCTAATACAGTTGATCCTGGGCCAACAGCAAAAATCCAAGATCAGGTGATGCCCCAATCTATTCTATCTATTAAACTATATCTATCTATCATTTTATACCCTACATTTTAGACACATTCTGTTTGTCAATACCCTTGACTTGGATGAAGCTCAGATCACGTTTTAAGACAAATTTATTCAGAAAGACATGAAATTTAAAAAAAGGTTCACATACATTTTCTTGCCACTGTAACTCAGCTCTCTTACCAGTTTATAACCACTTACCACTTCAGAATTGAAGTCTTTTGGGATAAGACACTTAACGTCTTCATCAAAAACTATTCCAGATTCCTTTGCTTTAACCTTTTCTTCAAGATGACCTGTAGTGTTGTCAAAAGACCCGGTACTTCGGTACCAAGTCGGTACTAAAAAAATGTAAACGCCACGGTACCAAGTTTTCTTAAGTACCGGTAGTACCGAGGACCCGTTCAAACCCGGTTCCTTGATGCGCATGCGCGCAGTTGCGCGTCCTCTTTATTAAAGCACTGAGACATGGCGACCGGCGGTGCAGCTAATGTGGTAGCTCTAAATCCACTTGTTGAGAAAAAAGGAGGAAAGAGCCGTGTGTGGAAATATTTCGGATTTGCGGCTGATGACGAGGAACATCATTGATAATCAAAACCCATTTGCAAAGCGATGTCATCGAAGTTTTCTCTCAAAAGGAGGAAACACATCGAACTTAATAAAACCCTCAAAGACCGACACCCGGATCTGATGAAAGAGTTCAAGGAGGTAAGTTTCAAACTAATTTCAAATATAGAGCTTCTGTTATGAATTATATATCATATTTGAATTTGAATGTCGGAATCAGTCGGATAGAAATAAACAGCCATTTGTGTAGTAACTTGTTAGCATCCGTGATGCATTCGCGCTAATATAATAGCGTTAGCTCCTATACATTTAATTAGGGTAAAAAAAACGGGACAACATAAAGGCGTTTACTGCTTTTACACACTAGAATTGTTTTAATGATTGTATATCCAAAAGGTGTACAAAAATGTATTGGGCAGTGTTTATGTCCTCAAAATCAGTTTGTCAAAAGCAGTTCTAGCCAAGGCTTATTCTTGGCTGGATAACTAGCAGGTTTAAAAAATAAAATTAAATATGAACACAGTTTGATTAAATACAGTTGCATTAAAAAAAACTTATGATAGTAGGCTTAGGCTAATACCATTCACTAACATTATGCTACTTCATGCATTATCTAACATCAACTTAAAGTGATATTTTCCAACATTAATTAATGTTTGTGCGAAAGTTAATACAAACACTTGATCATTCACATTTATTCATTGTGCATTAAATTAAGTTAACAGATAAAAACTTTTATTTTATAAATGTATGAGTACATTTTGAAATGTATAATTTTAATTCATTTTTAAACTTATCTAGATTTATTATAAAAGCTGAGGTTTGCCATTTAGAGAAAAACTAATGTTTCATTTGTTCAGACTCAGCCCATTTTGACTTCTATACTTATAAAGTATATTTATTATATTTTTCTTTTACAGCTGCAGGCTGAGGAAGACCATGGAACACCCCCGCAAACTCAAACAGGCAACAGTTACAGAAGCTTTTCAGTGGCAGCAAAATATGACAAAAACTCACCTGAGGCAAGAAAGCTAAACCGAGCTGTTGCTGAATTCATATGTATGGATAAAGTGCCCATTTATACAGTTCAAAAATGTGGATTCCAACAAATGCTCCATCATTTCAACCCAAAATACCAGCTTCCAAGTCGAAACTTTTTTATGTACACTGAGATTCCCGCATGTACAATGACACCAGAGACCTCATAATCCAGCATCTCAGAGACAAACCGTTTACAGCTGCACAACAGATCTTTGGACAAGTAGAACTGAGAACACTTTCATGTCTTTAACTCTGCAGTACATTACTAAATCGTGGGAATTGCAATCCTGGTTATTTTTGTTATTCATCTAGTTATTTAATTACTCAAATGTTTACAATCCTTGGCTTGAAATACTTAAATTATGCCATTGTTTTGTTTTTACATTTATAATAATATTTTAGTTTATTAATTGTTGGTCATGGCATATTTTGTTTAATTTATAAAAATTTTGTTTTTTAGTTTGTAATTTTTCATTTATTATTTGTGGAAAAACTTGAAACGCAATTTTAAACAAGTATGAAGAATGGCATTGTTTAACTTTATTAATAAAAATAGTGTGTTGTTCAGCTAGCATGTTTTTGTGTTTTGCTTTGGTACCAAGAACCATGAATTTTTATTGGTAAATTTAGTCTAAATTAAACTTTGGTTTGGTACCGAAATTGGTACCGAGAACCGTGGATTTTCACTGGTATCGGTACCGAATACTGAAATTTTGGTACCGTGACAACACTAATGACCTGTATGATTGAGAACCTTCACAGAAATACCTATGCTTTAGTAATTTGAACACATTTATATAGGGGACCTCTGGCCATAGGGTTTGTCCACAGCCCCCATCAAGTACCCCATCATACCATTTGTTGAAAAGGGAGCTCAGGTGAAAACATGAATCAAAAAACATTACATTTACAATTATTAATTTAGCTGACGCTTTTATCCAAAGCGACTTACATTAAGCTTTAATCTAGTTCAAACAGTTCAAAAGAACTGATTGTAGACTAAAAGAACTGATTGTAGACTAAAAGAACTGATTGTAGACTTCAGTAAGACGCGGCAGCAGCCCTACACTCCTCTTATGATAAGCGGGACCCCTGTGGAGAGGGTGAGTAGCTTCAAGTACCTTGGTGTAAACATCTCTGAGGACCTGACTTGGACAACTCACACTCAAACTCAGGTAAATAAAGCCAGGCAAAGACTGTACTATCTGCGACAGCTGAGGAAATTCAGGGTCTCACCAGCAATCCTGAAAACTTTCTATTCTGGAGCTATAGAAAGTATATTGACTCAATGTATCTCAGTGTGGTATGGGAACAGCTCCAGTCAAGACTGCAAAGCCCTGCAGAGAGTTGTGCGCTTAGCTGAGCGCATTTCAGGGTCTGCTCTCCCCTCTCTGCAGGACATCTACCACAAACGCTGTAGAAGTAGAGCTGCAAAAATCATCAAAGACTACACCCACCCCAGTAATCATATTTTCACTCTGCTGGCATCTGGTAAGCGCTACCGTAGCCTGATGGCAAAAACTGAGAGACTCAGGAGGAGTTTTTTCCCACAGGCCATCAGGCTCTTGAACTCAAAACCAGCCACCTCACACTGACAGTGTCACTCTGTTTTGCTACAAACTGTTTTGCACATTTGCTTCCTGCACCTTCCTGTGTATCTTAATATTTAAGACCACAGCTAAATGCATATATGCACACTGTACATCCCTGTACATTTTTTAATATTTTAAGTCTACAGTTTACATTCATGTACATTATTTTGCGATCTAGATTTATTCCCACATTACACATTTTTTATATTTTATTCTTATATTTTTTATTGTTTACCTTTATCTCATTCTTACATAGCTACATTTATGTATATTTTCATCTGTGTGTTTTCCTAAATAATTGCGCTGTCCATGGAGCGGACCTGACTCACATTTCACTGCTGGTTATATATGCTGTATATAATTTTGTATGTGACGAATAAAATCTTGAATCTTGAATCTTGAACCAGTGTTACAGCTGGAATACCACTGGGGGCAAGGTGTGTGTGGATTTATCAAAAATGTATAAACTCTTCTTTGTTACAATTTTAGAAAGCTGCACAACAAACCAGAAACATTTTCCTTTGTGTATAATTCTATTTTTTTGTATTACATCACACATAGCAAACAACTTGGCGCTTCCTGAATTAAGAACAATCTACACAAAGAGAGGTTCATGGCCTTGTTTATTTGGTTAAGAGCAAGGTCTTCCGCCTTCCTCCCCTCTACACTGTCAAAGCTCTTTGCTTTAACAGCCCTCCCTTTCTTACCCCAAAACACGTCTTTTGTCCAGGTGCAGATGCCATTTCCAGTTTGCTGAATCATTTCTCGTCTTTGTAAAGCTGGGCCAGTTTGATCCGCCATTGTATCTGCCTGATGAGCTTCCCACTGAGACAGCTCCAAAGCGGTCTGAACATCTGGCAGCTCTCTCTGACCTTAACTCCCAGCTGTTTGAAGGTTTAGCGCTCTGCCATCACTACTACTACTACTACTGCCTTAACAATGACACTCCCAATAGATGAGGAAGATAATGTAATAGCATTTAATAGAGCCGTGTAATGACGTATAAATAATGAATCTAAAAAAAAATGTCTGATAGACTGTTTAATATACAACACAACCAATTTGACTAGGCTATGTAAAATGTGAATTAACTTTTATTAGTAACTTTGGTAAGTTTCAGATTTCAATTCATAAATAACATCGATGGAGGGGGGCCCAGAAAATGCAGCCTGCCTAGTGTAGTCCATTTATTTAATCCGGCTCTGCCCAGCTCTAGTCAGATGTGTCTGAAAATGTGACTTGTGTAACAGTAACGGAGTGAACTAACCTCAGAATCTCCAGTCGACAATATGGACTCTGAAGAAAACCCCCCAGCTCCACTCCTGAGTCCTTCAGGTCTCTGTTACCATCCAGATCCAGGATTCTCAGATGTGAGGGATTGGACTTCAGAGCTGAGGCCAAAGAAGAACAGCTGAACTCTGACAAACTGCAGTTGTTCAATCTGAATAAAGAATAAATGTTGGAGGTTAATCCAATAATAATCAAGAATATAAAGAATACAAAATCAGACATCTTTAAGAAGGAAATCTTTCAGAAAATTGATAAAAGTATGATTCTCCAATCTGTGGAATGTGCACAAGCCCACACCAGACTTTTATTTTGGCACTTTTCCTTCTGCAATTAACTTGATGCAGCCTCACCTTTTGATTCAGAGACTGTTAAGTAAATTTCATCTCCTCCACCAAGAGACAGCAGAGGGTTTATGTGAAGAACCCAGACTGTCACTGGTTCACCACAAGAGTGTGTCTCATTTGCACTTCCTTTGATTTTATACACCATGAATGTAATGCCCTGTTGAGCAAAGCTACCATTACATTTTTAGATGCCGTCTTTTGTCAGTGGATCAGAACCAAACAGGGAAAGCACTTGCTCTCCATGTCTTGGATCTGTTCCACATTGGTAGAATAATCTAATCTGCTGATCAGCAGATTCTGTAGCCATTTTTAAAAAATGCCTGAAAACACATCTCTTCCATCAATACCTGACTGACAAACGCTGAATTCTACTTCCTTTCTATTGATTCCTTCTCTATTTTATATTTTTTTAAAAATCCCCATCCTATCCTTAGCTTTGTATACTGCTCTGGGTTTTAACTGACTAGTTTTAGTACACTTATGCTTTATGTTACCCTGTGTTGTTAAAATTGCTTCCATTGTTATCCTCACATGTAAGTCGCTTTGGATAAAACCGTCTGCTAAATGACTAAATGTAAATGTATTGGATTTAAATGTTTCAAATGTAAAAAGACTCAGTTCCAGAGCATTATTAACAATAAGAGAGTGGAAATAATTGCCTCTTATAAATACAGTGGCACTTTACTGGATGATCAACTTAAATTTGATGTGGGCTGCAGTTGTTGTGAACCGTGCACAACAAAAAAGTCACCTTTTTCAGTCAGTCCCATCATTCTCTCTCTGTGGCCCTTATCGCCCTTTTAACTAGAGCCTCCTATGTTTTTATTTCATCTGTTGGTTTAACAGCCTCACTCTCTTAATAATTCAGTTAGAGTTTTCAGTATTCTCTTTTTAATGGTGTTTTATTTATCTCCTTTTCACATATTTTAAGACATCATATTTCTTATATTTGTTCTAATAATTTTTTTCCTCTGAGATCTAAGGCACACTTTAGTCTCTTCCTTGTGTCTGATTCTTAATGGCTGCTTTTTCCCCATTGTGTCTTTACGGTTGATATTGTGTCTTTTTCTTGTTGTGTTTTTTTTTTTTTGTATATTTTTTGCTGCTGAAATGAATAGCCCCTGGCACGTTTAATACAATTGTCTGAGTCTTGGGGCTGTATTGTGTTACTTTGCTACCTCATTCTGTAACACAATCCAGGCTGAACATCAGAGAGCTTCAGGCAGAAACTACTCTGTCTCACTGTGGCTTTGGGATCAGAGCTTTAGCTGAACACCAAAGTCTCACTGAAAACTGGGACCAACATCAACTAAACATCTGAAAATGGAATAATGTAGAGGACTTTCTGGAAGTAAGTAGAATTTGAACATACTGAGGTGTTAATGAACATGTGACTTGTGTAACAGTAACACAGTAAACTGACCTCAGATACTCCAGTCGACAGTCTGGACTCTGCAGAAAACCACTTAGCTCCACTGCTGAGTCCTTCAGGTCTATGTTTCTCCCCAGATCCAGTTCTCTCAGATGTGAGGGGTTGGGATTCAGAGCTGAGGCCAGAAATAAACAGCTGGACTTTGACAAACTGCAGTTGCTCAATCTGAATAAAGAATAAATGTTGGAGGTTAATCAAATAATAACCAAAGCTGTCATGGAAACTGAATGCTCTCACTCCTGGTCCAGTTCATATGCTTAGCCACATACACATACACTTAAAGACATCACTTTGCACTACATCTAATCACTGTTCAGGGACACTGTCCTGTACACTTAGTGGTATTCATGTAAACGTATTCACATCTATGACTGACACGTCAGCTCATTGCACGTCAATTCACGACCCTGGTGGCAAGAGGCGGGCATAATGCACTATAAAAACTTCATGTGCTCTAAACATATTAAGCAAAACCCCATGTACCATTGTTGCATGTGTCTGATTTGTTTCATTTTTGCAAGAATTAACCCGGTCTTCCATTCCTAAATTTAACACATCTTCGTCGTCTCGTTTGTGATCTGAACCTAACAATTTTTTTTAACAAAGTTATAAAAAATACAAAGTCTTTTCTTCATTTGTCTGGACGTTTCCACCGTCTTCAAGTCACACAGAAAGAGCCACACAATCATTTCAGAATCAGAATCACTTTTATTCATCCCCAAGGGGAAATTATTTTTGTTACAAACATGCACCAGTGCAAGAATAGAAGTTTATTTAAAGTAGATATTAACTATAAACTATGATATCCCAACAAACAATAAACAGTCTATTTACATATTCACATGATACATATTTGCATATTACATATTCACATGATGTACGATTTACATCATGGGTGCACGTGGAAGAGTGATTAGCACTCCTGCCTCACAGAAGGTCGTGAGTTCAAAACCCGGCCGACTCAAACATTCTCTCCCGACTCCAGTCTTTCTGTGAGGAGTCTGCATGTCCTCCACGTGTTACTGTGGGTTCTCTCCGGGTACTCCGGCTTCCTCCCACCATCCAAAGACATGCATGTATAGGTTAATCGACAACTCTAAAGTGTCCCTAGTGAATGAATGAGAGAGTGAATGGTTTTCTGTCACTGTCTGTCTCTAAATGTCAGCCCTGCGACTAACTGGCCACTGTCCAGGGTGTATCCCGCCTCAGGCCCAAAGCAGCTGGGATAGGCTCCAGTCACTCGCGACCCCTAACGGGACTAAGCGGTAGAGAATTAATGAATGAATACAATATACAAGTTTACAAGTGCACTTAATATTGTAGAGGATTTACAGTACATAGTTCAGAAGTTTGATGGCGACTGGCAGAAATGATTTCCAGTGTCTCTCGGTGGAGCAGCGTGGCAGTAACAGTCTATTGCTAAACGAGCTCTTGCAGCTGACCAGTACTTTGTGGAGCGGGTGGGAGGGAAAGTCCAGAATAGTCCTGATTTTGGACAACATCCTCCTCTCCGACACAACAGTCAGAGAGTCCAGTTCCTCCCCTACAACATGTCCAGCCTTCTTGATGATCTTGTCTATTAGTGTCCCTCATGCGCAGACTGCTGCCCCAGCAGACAACAGCGTACATGATGGCACTGGCCACCATAGACTCGTAGAACATGCTGAGCATAGTCCTGCAGATGTCAAGGGACCTCAGCCGCCTCAGAAAGTAGAGACGGCTCTGGCCCTTCTTGTAGACAGTGTCCACATTCTTGCCCCAGTCCAGTTTATTGTCCAAATACACACCCATGTATTTGTACTCCTCCACCACGTCCACACTAACCCCCTGGATAGAGATGGGGGTCACAGCAGCTTTAGTCCTCCTCATGTCCACCACCACTTCCTTAGTCTTTATCACATTAAGCTGGAGGTGGTTCTTCTCGCTCCAGGTGACAAAGTTATCCACAACAGTCCTGTACTCCTTCTCGTCATCACCGCTGATGTAACCAACCACTGCAGAGTTGTCAGAGAACTTCTGAAGGTGGCAGGACTCTATGCAGTAGTTGAAGTCTGTGGTGTAGAGGGTGAAGAGGAAAGGAGAGAGGACTGTCCCCTGCGGGACCCCGGTGTTGCTGATGACAGTCAGACACACAGCTCTGCAGCTGCACATACTGTGGTCTGCCAGTGAGGTAATCCACAATCCAGGACACCAGGGGGGCATCTACCTGCATCACTGCCGGCTTATCAGCCAGCGGCCCCGGCCTGATAGTGTCGAACGCACTGGAGAAGTCCAAGAACATGATTCTCACAGTGGTGGCCGGTTTGTCCAGGTGGGCGTAGACTCTGGAGCAGGTAGATGATGGCGTCGTCCACACCGAGGTGGTGCTGATAGGCGAACTGGAGTGGGTCCCGTAGATGCTGCACCATGGGTCGCAGCTGTTCCAGGACGAGTCGTTCCAGAGTCTTCATGGCGTGGGAGGTCAGTGCCACGGGCCTGTAGTCCTTGGGGTCGCTGGGACGCTGCGTCTTCGGGACCGGAACGAGGCACGACGTCTTCCACACCAGGGGGACTCTCTGGAGACTCAGGCTCAGGTTGAAGATCTGATGCAGAACTCTGATGAGCTGTGGGGCACAAGCTTTCAGGACTCTAGGGCTCACGCCATCAGGGCCTGCAGCTTTTCCTGCTCTGAGTCTCTGCAGTTGTTTCCTCACCTGTTCAGCAGTAAAGGTCAGTGTGGAGGTGTCGGGTGGAGGAGGGGTGCCGGTGATCAGTGTGGAGGTGTCAGGAGGGGGAGGGGTGCCGGTGATCAGTGTGAAGGTGTCAGACGGGTTTGGGGACAAGGTGTGAGCGGGGCCATCTTGCACATGAGCGGGGGGAGGAGGGAAAGGGAGGGAGATAGGAGTGGCTACTGGCTGCCGCTCAGCTGTGGAGACAGGAGTGTGATCAGAGACCGCAGTGTCATAACGGTTGAAGAACCCGTTGAACACATCGGCCTTGTCCACACTGCCCTCAATGCCTCCACCACTTTTTGGCTTGTATCCAGTGATGGTCTTCATGCCACTCCAGACTTCCCTCATGTTGTTCTGCTGGAGCTTCCACTCCAGCTTCCTCCCATGCTTCTTCCTGGCCAGCTTCATATGCACTCTCAGGTCCCTCTGCGTAGCTCGCACCTCCTCCCTGTTGCCCGCACTGAACGCCTTCTTCTTTTTGTTGAGTGTGATTTTAATGTCCTTTGTAATCCATGGCTTGTTGTTTGGGTAACAGCTCACGGTCCTGGCTGGGATAATGTTGTCCTTACAGAAGTTGATGTAGCTGGTGATGCACTCAGTAAGCCCATCTATGTTCTCTCCGTGGGACTCAGTGAGTACCTGCCAGTCCGTCAACTCTAAAGAGTTCTGCAGTGTCTCCAGTGTCTCGTCAGTCCATATTCTCACTGTACTTCGGGGCTGACGTTTCACTAGAGGCACATAGAAGGTGGTGAGAAGCACCAGGTTGTGATCAGACCTGCCCAGCGGGGGAAGGGGGGTTGAGCAGTATGCATCCCGAACATTTGCATAAAGCAGGTCTATTGTCCTTCCCTCTCTGGTGGGGCAATCCACAAACTGCTTGAAAGTGGAGAGAGTCTTGTCCAAACTCACTGGGATGAGCGGTCTGAATCTGGGCTATTGCGGAGTGAATAATGCCGCAGGCGCTGTGGGGGTTGGCAGATGGAGGCACATAAACATCCACGACGATAACGTGTGAAAACTCCCTGGGCAAATAATATGGACGTAATCCAACAGCACACAGTTCCACGTCCTGATTACAGATCCACTCTTTAACTGTGATGTGACCAGGGTTACACCAGCGTTCATTAACAAGCACGGCAAATCCCCCCCTTTGCGCTTACCGCTGCTGGCGAAGTGCAAGAGTTAGGAGTTCCGAAAAAACTCCAAAAGCCGCCTGTTTGTGTCATCAATTGGTTAGCAAGACGTGGTCCAAATTATTGACAAAATAAAACACAATAAAACAAAATAAAATAAAACGCAATACTATATCAAAATAAAGAAAAAGTGAGAAAGCTAGTCGGAGCGTTTTGTAACTGGCGGCACACGGGTTGACGCATGTGCACAGATGAAGACTAAATTACCCTCTTTAGACACAAGGGGCAGTAGACCGTGTTCATTTCTTACACCTCTCCATAAAAACATACTTAATTATTTGTTAAAATGAAAAAACAAATGTACATATTGAAATAATTTTGATGCAAAATAAATAAAAGAAAACAGACCCCGCAACTGAATGACTTTAGACCAGTTGCATTGAAATCTTTATCCTTCTTGGGTCCACAGGCGAAATCACGTGTTCAATTTAACACAACATAGCAGGTTGAAACGGAGCCTTGCTGAGTCTCTGTTTCAACCTTAGTCAAAAGTGCAAATTTCAAACTATATACCAGTTTTTAAATTATGTTTCTATACCAAGTAAAACATGACTTATGATAAATAATACACGCCATGCATTTTCCGGAATATTGTTGTCATGTTTGGTGTGGGGTAAATAGAGGAGACAAAAAGCGCAAGCCGAAAGTGCTTGCATGCATGCATGCATGCAAAAAAACAAATCAAAACACAAGCATAACACCCTCTTTCCTATTGGTGGAAAAATGCACCACATCAACCAATCAAAAGTCTCTTCTTGCAGCATGTGACATGTGGTTGTTGGAGAAAGTTGTGGGAGTTATGGTGGCAAAAGAGAAAGCGATAGATAGCAATAGCAAGTTTTGAGATGTGATTGATTTGTGATAGTATTTAGCATGTTTGGAATGTATAGTGTAGTGTGTTTAACATGTTTAGGTTTTGTTTGTTTTGTTTTCTGTTTTGTGCAATGAAGCAACTACTGAATGTGAAACAAGCTTTGTAGGCCAGCTCCCGGCTGTACAGGGAATTAGCTGCGTGGACGATGGCCTGGCAAGCGAGAGCAGTAGCTGAGAATATGTCCTACAATTATGACTTTCTCCATTGTGTCTTATAATGCGCGCGGTCCGCGTGTTGGGCACAGTGAAGGGGCTAAAGCGGGGTGTTTTATTGTGGACATGCTCTTAGAAGCCTGTGATGTGTTGTGCATACAAGAGACCTTTTGGGCCAAACAGGACCTTTATAGGCTCAATGGGCTTCATAGGGACTTAAATGGGGCTGGCGATTCTACTACTGATCTTAATTCTAATTTCAATTAAGGCAGAATTCCAGGTGGTGTTGCCATTTTCTGGCGAAAAGAACTATGATAGTATAGTTAGGGTGCTAAGATTTGGGGTAGACTGGGCTATTGGGCTTGGAGTTCATTGTAATGATGGCAAGTTTATCATCTTAAATGTATATACACCAAATGAGTGTGCTGAATATGAAGATGAGTATGTAAATAGATTAGCATGTATTTTGACATTTAAACAGAGTGGTGACTGCTCCCGTGTATATGTTGTTGGGGATATGAATGCTGACATCACTGGTTTAAGATCTTCTTTTTCAAACCGGAGGACTCTGCCACTCCCACTGCCCTCTCCCATAATCACACTTTCTCCCACAGTCCTCGCGTCACAGGAAGGGGCGGAGGGACCGGACTACTTATTTCTACCGACTGGAAGTTCAAACAGCTAGCACCCTTGTGTGACAACAGCTCCTTCGAGTTCCACGCTGTTACCATCACCCACCCTGTTAAAAGTAATTTTGTAGTTATCTATTGGCCCCCAGGTCAGCTTGGTCATTTCTTGGAGGAGTTGGATGCGCTTCTTACATCCTTCCCTAAGGATGGTACTCCTCTGAAGGTATTAGGAGACTTCAACATCCACCTTGAAAAGCCACAGGCTGCTAACTTCAACAACCTGACTGCATCATTTGACCCCAAGCGGGTCTCCACATCGGCAACCAACAAGTCTGGTAATCAACTAGATCTTATCTACATAAGATACTGCTCCACTCAGCACACTCAGGTCACGCAACTGCACACTTCTGATCATTTCTTCGTAACTCTTGACCTTGACCTAACTTCAGACACTGCAATTGTTTTACCGCTGGGCACTTTCCAATGCAACCTGCGTACACTCAGTCCCTCCCGCTTTTCCTCTGCACTCCCCTCTTCTGAGGAGCTCTCTCTTTTAAACACAAACAATGCCACAGACACTCTGTGCTCCACGCTTACATCCTGCTTGGACAACTTATGCCATCTTACATCTAGACCAGCCCGTACATCCTCGCTTGCCCCCTGGTTATCCGATGTTCTACGTGAGCATTGTGCCAGCCTCCGGTCAGCTGAGAGAAAATGGCACAAGTCAAAAGATCCCACTAACCTCTGTATCTACCAGTCGCTCCTCTCTATTTTCTCTGCTGATGTCACCACTGCAAAAACTGTCTACTACCATTCTAGGTTAATCAACTCACCTGACTCGCGCACTCTCTTTCTCTGCCCTCCTTTGTTCACCTGCTCCCCCACCTTTATCAGCTGATGATTTTGCGTCTTACTTTGTAAAGAAAACGACCGCTATCAGCAGTCAGTTCTAGGCGCCACCACCTGTCGAGCTCATTCAGATCCCTGATGTGTTTGTTCCCTTCTTTTTCTCCTCTAACTGAAGCAGATGTTTCCAAGGTCATTAGTTCTAACCTCCCTACTACCTGCCTGTTGGATCCCATCCCCACACATCTCCTTCAGGCCATCTCTCCATCTGTCGTGCCTGCTCTCACCCACATCATCAACTCCACTGGGTCATTCCCCACAGCTTTCAAAGAGGCCCGCATCACACCACTATTGAAGAAACCCACTCTTAACCCTATACTGCTAGAAAACTACATACCGGTTTCCCTCCTTCCCTTCATTGCCAAAGCTCTGGAGCGAGTTGTGTTTACTCAGTTCTCATCCTTTCTCACATGGAACCACCTCCTGGTTCAAAAGCGGACACTCCATGAAAACTGCACTGCTCTCAGTCATCAAAGTCCTGAGACTAGCAAAGGCAACGGCCAAGTCATCTGTACTCATCTTACTGGCTGCTTTTGACACTGTTAATCATCACATCCTCCTGTCCTCTCTCAGTGCGATGGGTGTCTCTGGAATGGCGTTGCAATTTTTCAAGTCTTACCTCTCGAATAGGTCATTCAGAGTATCCTGGAGAAACGAGGTCTCTGAGTCCCAACATCTCAATACAGGGGTGCCACAGGGCTCAGTGCTTGGACACCTACTCTTTTCCATATACATGACATCCCTTGGCTCTGTCATTCAGAAGCATGGCCTTTCCTATCACTGCTATGCAGATGACACTCAACTCCATTTGTCATTTCTGACGATCCGACGGTCTCTGCTCGCGTCTCGGCATGTCTGAGTGACATCTCACTTTGGATGAAGGACTATCACCTGCAGCTGAACCTTGCAAAAACAGAACTGCTTGTGATTCCGGCCAATCCAAAGACCCACCACAACCTCTCCATTCAACTAGGCTATTCAACCATTACACCGTCCAGCACTGCCAGAAATCTGGGAGTGGTAATTGATGATCAACTAAACTTCACAAGTCATGTGGCCAGCACCACCCGGTCCTGTAGATTCATCCTTTACAATATTAGGAAAATTAGACCTTTCCTATCAGAGCATTCTACTCAAATTCTAGTCCAGGCTCTTGTCTTGTCCAAACTGGATTATTGCAATGCTCTACTGGCTGGACTCCCTGCCTGCACAACCAAACCTCTGCAGCTGATCCAGAATGCAGCAGCAAGAGTGGTCTTTAATGAACTGAAGAGAGCGCACGTAACTCCTCTATTCATTAGGTTACACTGGCTCTCGGTTGACGCCCGCATTAAGTTCAGAGCACTTGGCCTACAAGACCACCACTGGTTGTGTACCCTCATATCTTCAATCGCTAATACAGACCTATGTTCCTACCAGATCCCTGCGCTCTGCAAATGAACAACGTCTGGTGGTACCGTCCCAAAAAGGAAAAAAAAAAATCACTCTCACGTATTTTCTGGGTCTGTTCCACATT
Organism: Perccottus glenii; assembly: GCA_024416835.2. Lineage (NCBI taxonomy): Eukaryota > Metazoa > Chordata > Actinopteri > Gobiiformes > Odontobutidae > Perccottus > Perccottus glenii. The sequence continues at coordinate 32,594,058 of CM044549.2, forward strand.
GGTGGAATGATCTACCTGCTGCTACAAGATCACCAGATTCTATAGCCATCATTAAAAAACACCTGAAAACACATCTCTTCCGTCAACACCTGAAAAACACTACTTCCTTTCTATTGATTCCTTTTCTTAAAAAAAAAAAAATATATATTCTCTTATCCTTAGCTTTGTATACTGTGCTGGGTTTAAACTGACTAGTTTTTTGTGCACTTATGCTTTTTGTACCTTGTGTAGTTAAAATTGCTTCCATTGTTTTCCTCACTTGTAAGTCGCTTTGGATAAAAGCTAAATGACTAAATGTAAATGTAATCTAAAACAGTTCTGTATTGACAGTGGTACTGTCCAGTCAGGTGTTCCTGCCTGATGAAAGCTTTACATATGTAAGTGATGCTTGTCATACTACATCCGGGCTGGATCACTGCTTTGGAACAGCTGATGCACATGCTTCTATTGTCAGGATGCAGATTAACTACAATATTGTTACATATGATCGTATGCCATTTGTTATTTATCTTAACTTGGAAAATATTCCTAAACTGACTCTAGTCTCTGCCTCAGTGACTAGTATTAATAGTGACAGCCCAGACTGGTCTAAACTTACCAATGAGGATGTTAATACTTACACTCAAAGAACTGATTAGCATCTTAATTTGGTTATCCAACTCCCTAAAGATGTCCTATTGTGTTGTGATATTAACTGTACTATACAAGAACATGCTGCACAATTGTGTCACCTCTATGACAATGTTCTGAACGCTTTAATTATGTCTGGCAGACGTTTATGTAAAAGAAGGAACAACACTCATATTAACAAGCCTTGATGGAATAAAATTGTTAAAGATTCACATGAGCTGGAAGACCAAGATGTGGTCCTGTGTTTGACCAAGTGCTAATGCTAAGTTTAAATATGCTCTTAGATATATTAAGAGAAATGAGAACACCCTAAGGGCAGAGTCTCTTGCATCAAAGTTACAAAACAATAGTTATAACTTTTGGAAAGAGGCCAGAATGCTCAACAACTGTAGAACCTCTCCCATCTAGTGTGAATGGTTTAAGTGGTTCCAAAAAATTCTGTCAGCTCTGGCAGAAAATCTATTATGACCTGTTTAATTGTGTAAAGAGCAATATAACAGTAGTCGGGCCATAGAAAGCCATGCAGGTGTAATAGTTACACCTCAAGAGGACTGTGATGCTCAGAGCTCAAGAACACGTCAAGTGGGTTAGACAAAGTGACATCGGAACATCTGAAGTTTTCTAGCACTAAATTGTATCATCTTCTGGCAATCTGCTTTACAGGGTTTTTGGTTCATGGCTTCCTGCCGGACTCTCTCTTGTTAATTGTTTTTCGATCCCTGTGATCAAAGATAAAACAGGGAAAGTTAGCGATATTTACAACTATCGGCCTATAGCATTAGCCAGCTCATTGTTGAAGATGTTTGAAAGGATTCTGTTGAGTAGACTTGAACCATATTTGTACACTACGGATAACCAGTTTGGCTTTAAGAAAGGACATGGCAATGACGTGTATTTTTGCGCTAAAGGTAATACTGGATAAATATAACTCTCAGAGCTCCACTATATTCATGTGTTTCCTGGATGCATCTAAAGCGTTTGATCGGATAAATTATGAATATTTGTTTAGTAAATTGTCAAAGCGTGGTGTCCCTGGATACCTACCAAGAATACTTATTTTCTGGTATTTCCTCCAGACCATGCAGGTAAAATGGGGTGACTCTATCTCTGAATCATTCAGGGTTTTTAATGGAGATCGCCAGGGTGGAATATTGTCTCCTCTGTTGTTTAATATTTATATTGATGACTTGTCTGTACAGCTGAATGAGTGTAAAACTGGTTGTTTTGTTGGAGATTTTCTGTGTAACCATCTGATGTATGCAGACGACTTGGTATTGCTGTGCCCATATAGTGCAGGCCTTCAGCAGCTTTTGAACGTCTGCTCGCAGTATGGCTTAGAATACAACATTAAGTATAATGCCGTTAAAAGCCACATCATGATTGTAAAAACAAAAGAGAATCTAAAACTTTCATTTCCAGAATTCTATCTGTGTGGAAATGTTCTACAAGCCACAAATGAGATTAAATATCTTACACATTATGTCACTTGTGATCTCTCAGATGACAGAGACATGTTTAGGCAGCAGTGTAAGTTATATGGGCAGAAAACATGCTTGTCCGTATGTTCAACATGTGCTCTGCCAATGTTAAAATGCACTTTTTAGAACTTATTGTTGCCCCTTGTTTACTGCACACTTGTGGTGTAGCTATAAGAAGAAGTCCATGCAAAAACTGTCGGTTGCCTACAATGATTCTATGAGGATACTATTGAAGGTCCCAAGGCGTTGTAGTGCAAGTGAAATGTTTGTAAATTGTGATGTAAGAGCTTGTGCAGCCGTTATACGCTTCTGTATTTATTCTTTTATGTGCAGATTAATGAAATTGTCAAATTATAAAATTCAAGCCCTGGGCTGTCCAGATATTAGCGCTGTCAGATTTACATCTAGAATGTGGAGACACTAGCGATCCTGCCTTTTAGAAATGTACCTGTTTTTTTTTCTATTATAATTATCTCTATTATTTTATTATTATGGACCAGATGCTCTGTGTCCCTAATAAAGTTTAAATTGAATTAAATACCTATTTTCTGGAATGGCTTAGGCTGCAGAGCCACACCTCCGCTCTGAGCCCTTGAAGACAAAGGAGTAGGATCTTGTCTATGCCCCTTCCAGCTAAAGTGATATCAAGAGACCGGTTCCGGTCCATATTTTAGAATATTCATCTCAGCGATCCCGATATGGATGTACAAAATGACCAAAAAGAAGGAAACGCCAGTCCATAACAAACTCTTAAGGATCAGGCCTCTTCATGATGATATCCTTAGTGCCTACCAGGCTTATTACCACCCGAGGAGGGAGCTTGCAGTGAATAAAAGGATGGTGGCAACAAAGGCAAAAACTGGCATGAAACAGTACATGAAGAACAAGCCAATCAATACATTTTTGTATTGGCTGAGTCAAGCAGTGGTAACACCATCAGGTTCAGCATATACACTGTCAGACTGCAACTGCAAGTGAGCATGGGCATGTGTTATGATGTGGTTATGAACCTTATTCAGCCATCTTGTATGGGTACTGGGTACCATATTTACATGGACAATTTTTATAACAGTCCCAAACTGTACATGGACCTGGCCAGCATAAAGCATGGAGTGTGTGGCACCTACAGGGAAAACAGAAAAGGATGCCCCAGAGGGAGAGCAAATGCTCTCACCAGAAAAAGCCCACAAGAATCTGTGAGATAGCTCAGATAGGGACTTCTGTTTTTTGTGAAGTGGCGGAACACATGGGTGTTGTCTGTGTGCTCCACCATCCATCCTGCATTTTCAGGTGAGACAGTGCAGAGAAGTGTGGAGGAAGGAGATAGACGGTGGGCTGTGCGAGACATTCCCTGTCCCACACCAATCATGACTTACAACAAGGACATGGATGGAGTTGACCTGTCAGACCAGCTCATTCAATATTACTCCACCCACAGAAAAACTGCTAGCTGGTACAAGACTGTGTTGTTGTACTTTCTGGACACTGCAACAACAGTGTCTTTCAGACACTTTCATCTTGCACCGGGAGATGAGCAGTGTGAAGCAAGAGCAACCCATGACACACAAAAACTTCATGGTGGAGCTGGTGGGTGGAGCTTGTGGCATGAAGAAGGAAGATGTTCACCAGAGCAGGAGAGCTGTGGCCAGGTACGTCGTCTGTTGTCACAGACACAGACGCTGGTCAGAAAAACACCAAAGGCAGACTGAAATGTAAACGCTACCTCCAGACGGACAACATGAGTAGAGACACACCCTAGAAGTGTGATGTGCCCCTCTGTCTTGTGGTGGACATTTTCAGACGACATTGCTTTGCCGTCCCTTCTCAGTGGATCAGAATCAAACAAGCAAAGCACTTGTTGACAACAACGTATTGGATTTAAATGTTTCAGACTTAAAAAGATTTTATTGATCATAAACTTAAATTTGAGCAGCAGCTGTTGAGAACCGTGGGCAACAAAGAACTCATATTTTGTGTGCTCTTTCTTAGTCAGTCCCACCATTCTCTCTCAGTGGCTTTGATCCACCTTTTAACCATATTCTCCTGTTTTTATTTAATCTGCTGGTTTAACAGCCTCACTCTCTTAATAATCCAGTTAGAATCTGTTCTAAAAACACAGCGGCAGGGACCTGACATCTTTCTGTAACAAACTGATTATCCAAATTCTGTCCACTCGTGTTTTATCTGGACATGTTCTAAATGTCACTCTCTCTGTTGCCTTCAGGACGTCACCAGGTTTCGGTTTTTAAAAACAGCTTTTTATTGTTTAAATTCTCAGTATTCTCTTATTATTGTCATTTTATTCATCTCTTTTTACCATATTTCTTATTTTTGTTCTATGTTTTTCTTCTGAACTCCAAAGTACACTTCAGTCTCTTCTTTGTGTCTGATTAATAAAGTTGTCTGAGTCTTAGGACTGTATTGTGTTACTTTGCTACCTCATTCTGTACCACAATCCAGGCTGAACATCAGAGAGTTTCAGGAAGAAACTGCTCCATCTCACTGTGGCTTTGGGATCAGAGCTTTAGCTGAACAACAAAGTCTCACTGACAAACTGGGACCAACATCAACTAAACATCTGCAAATGGAAAATGATTTCTGGAAGTAAGTAGAGTTTGAATATAAATTAAAGCCGCAAGCGGCGATAAAGGCCCTCGCCTCCCTTGAGACCGCGGGGACACATATATTCGGAGGATTGCATGTCGTGCTTTAAAGCAAATTTGGAGCTGTTTAGATGAAAACCCTTTAGCACAAAGTGTACGATTTAGGTGGTCATGTATTCCACCCAACATTTTCTGTTGAGAAGGATCCTGGCAATTGGGAAATGGCATTTATTTCCCAATAGTTGCCTCTTCACAGACTCATTACGACCACAGCCACAAATCTATCAAAAACAAATTGATAACTTTTTTTGCGTGTCTAGATGATACTCACCAAATTTGGAGCTGTTTAGATGAAAAGCCTTTAGACACAAGGGGTGCAATTTAGGTGGTCACGCATACACCCAACATAGTAGATTTCCTGTTGAGTTTACGATATGGCTGTAATACATTTTTCTGTTCGCCCTGAGGTGTCCTATGGATGTACCAAGTTTCATTTTTCTACGTTGGAAAAAGTTACTTTCACTTTCCATAGGCCCAATGTATTTTGACTTTTGTAGGGTCGCCACTGAGTCATTTTTCATATTTTTTTGACTTCAAATACATAAATTTTTCGCGAGCTTGAAGTCTGGGACCAATAAAAATGACTTTTAGTTGCACGTTTACTGGGTCAAATTGAGGATCATTTTGCAGAAAAATTATAATAAAAAATATATACCGAATTATAATAAAAAAATATAACTCGAGCAAAAAGTCTAGAAAAACTTGTCTCTTTTACATACATGTGTTTAGCTCATTTTGCCCAAGTTTGGTGTCTGTGGAATGAAGCAGCTTTTTCTGTGTACTTTTAAAAAGAGGTGTATTTTAAGTCGGTTCACATTTTCAATTCAAAATGGCCGCCTTCCTGTGTGTGATAGGGTGTGGTCCCCATTGGCTTTTTGTTCATAAGCCCATGGTGGATGTGTGTACCAAGTTTTATTTGCCTACAACAAACTAAAAATTTCACTTCCCATTGACTTTTTCACATTTTTGGGGCGTTGCTATGGCAACACATTTATAGATAGGGGTGGTTGTCATTGGCTTTTATGCTCGTCATGACATAAGAGATGTGTGTACAAAATTTTATGTCTCTATGACAAACTAAATTCTTGGGTCCATTATAAGTTTGTAGGGGCGCTGGAGAGCCATTTCTAAAGATAACCCTTTTATTTACATATTTTTGTGTTCAGGTCATGAATGTGCACAAACGCCTTTTGGGTCCAACTCGATCCGAGAAGGCGTTTGAGAGATAAGGCGTTTATTTTCACAAAAATGGCCACCTCGTTACAGGCTTGCCACACCCATACCCGATAAGATATCAACAACAAAGTCACAACTTTGGTTGGCACACGTGTCTAGATGATACTCACCAAATTTGGGGCCATTTAGATTAAAACACAATGATTTGCATCTTTCTGCGCAAAGTGCGATTTTAGTGGCGCGTTTCACCCCACATGGCGGACTTCCTGTTAAGTTTAGGGTGTGACTGTCATTGACTTTTCTGTTTGCCCTGAGGTGTCCTATGGATATACCAAGTTTCATTTTTCTACGTTGGAAAAAGTTACTTTCACTTTCCATAGGCCCAATGTATTTTGACTTTTGTAGGTCGCCACTGAGTCATTTTTGTATTTTTTTCGACTTCAAATACATAAATTTTTGCCAGGCTTGAAGTCTGGGACCAATAAAAATGACTTTTAGTTGTTCGTTTACTGGGTTAAATTGAGGATCATTTTACAGAAAAATTATAATAAAAATTAAAGCCATAGCGGCGATAAAGGCCCTCGCCTCCCTTGAGACAGCGGGACACATGCACTCGGAGGATTTCATTTCGTGCTTTAAAGCGTAAACTTCATGGTAATGTCAAATAACCGGGCCTGTGCTACTGCTTGGGCCTGCTACACCACCTTGTAACCTAACTTTAGAGTTAAAGGTCTCCACAATCTCTGGTTTTCCTGGGAGCTGTCTGAACCTTTGGAAATAATAGATTATGCTTGGGCTAAGGCGAGAAAAACAAAGTACTGGCTGGAGATTTGAGATGACTCAGGAATCGCTGCACCCCCCTGTTTAAAAAGACAAAATGTAAATATAACTTGTCTAAAAGTACAAGGTTACAAGTTCCAAATGATTCTGAGGAGTTTTCTAAGACTCTAGCCTTGGCTCTGGAGGGCCTCCTCTAAAGGAAGGATCCTGGCAATTGGGAAATGGCATTTATTTCCCAAAGAAATGGCTGCCTCTTCACAGACTCATTACGACCACAGCCACAAATCTATCAAAAAACAAATTGATAATTTTTTTTTGGCACACGTGTCTAGATGATACTCACCAAATTTGGAGCTGTTTAGATGAAAAGCCTTTAGACACAAGGGTGCAATTTAGGTGGTCACGCATACACCCAACATAGTAGATTTCCTGTTGAGTTTACGATATGGCTGTAATACATTTTTCTGTTCGCCCTGAGGTGTTCTATGGATGTACCAAGTTTCATTTTTCTACGTTGGAAAAAAGTTACTTTCACTTTCCATAGGCCCAATGTATTTTGACTTTTGTAGGGAATTAGCCACTGAGTCATTTTTCATATTTTTTTAGTGACTTCAAATACATAAATTTTTCGCTGGGCTTGAAATCTGGGACCAATAAAAATGACTTTTAGTTGTCGTTTACTGGGTTAAAATGAGGATCATTTTGCAGAAAAATATGATAAAAAATATATACGAATTATAATAAAAAAATATAACTCGAGCAAAAAGTCTAGAAAAACGCTTGTCTATTTTACATACATGTGTTAAGCTCATTTTGCCCAAGTTTGGTGTCTGTGGAATGAAGCAGCTATTGTCTGTGTACTTTTAAAAAGAGGTGTATTTTAAGTCGGTTCACATTTTCAATTCAAAATGGCCGCCTTCCCGTGTGTGATAGGGTGTGGTCCCTATTGGCTTTTTGTTCATAAGCCCATGGTGGATGTGTGTACCAAGTTTCATTTGCCTACAACAAACTAAAAATTTCACTTCCCATTGACTTTTTCACATTTTTGGGACGTTGCTATGGCAACACATTTATAGATAGGGGGTGGTTGTCATTGGCTTTTATGCTCGTCATGACATAAGAGATGTGTGTACCAAATTTCATGTCTCTATGACAAACTAAATTCTTGGGTCCCATTATAGGTTTGTAGGGGCGCTGGAGAGCCATTTCTAAAGATAACCCTTTTATTTACATATTTTGTGTTCAGGTCATGAATGTGCACAAACGCCTTTTGGGTCCAACTCGATCCGAGAAGGCGTTTGAGAGTTAAGAGACGTTTTATTTTCACAAAAATGGCCACCTCGTTACAGGCTTGCCACACCCATACCCGATAAGATATCAACAACAAAGTCACAAATTTGGTTGGCACATGTGTCTAGATGATACTCACCAAATTTGGGGCCATTTAGATTAAAACACAATGATTTGCATCTTTCTGCGCAATGGGTGCGATTTTAGTGGGCGCGCGTTTCACCCCACATGGCGGACTTCCTGTTTAGTTTAGGGTGTGACTGTCATTGACTTTATGTTTGCCCTGAGGTGTCCTATGGATGTACCAAGTTTCATTTTTCTACGTTGGAAAAAAGTTACTTTCACTTTCCATAGGCCCAATGTATTTTGATTTTGTAGGGGTCGCCACTGAGTCATTTCTCGTATTTTTTTTTCTGCGACTTCAAAAACATACCATTTTCATGAGCTTGAAGTCTGGGACCAATAAAAATGACTTTTCGTGCATGTTCACTGGGTCAAATTTAGGATCATTTGGTCACAATAAAAATAAAAAAAATCCGAGCAAAAACAATAGGCCCTCCCGGTCACCGGCTCGGGCCTAAATATATACCGAATTATAATAAAAAATTAAAGCATAGCGGCGATAAAGGCCCTCGCCTCCCTTGAGACCGCGGGGACACATGCACTCGTGCTTTAAAGCGTAAACTTCACGGTAAAAGGATTCTGAGGAGTTTTCTAAGACTCTAGCCGTGGCTCTGGAGGGGCCTCCTCTAAAGGAAGGATCCTGGCAATTGGGAAATGGCATTTATTTCCCAAAGGTTGCCTCTTCACAGACTCATTACGACCACAGCCACAAATGTATCAAAAACAAATTGATAACTTTTTTTGCACGTGTCTAGATGATACTCACCAAATTTGGAGCTGTTAGATAGCCTTTAGACAGAAGGGTGCGATTTAGGTGGTCACGCATTACACCCAACATAGTAGATTTTCTGTTGAGTTTTACGATATGGCTGTAATAAACTTTTCTGTTTGCCCTGAGGTGTCCTATGGATGTACCAAGTTTCATTTTCTACATTGGAAAAAGTTACTTTCACTTTCCATAGGCCCAATGTATTTTTACTTTTCTAGGGTCGCCACTGAGTCATTTTTCATATTTTTTTGGGACTTCAAATACATAAATTTTTAGCTGGGCTTGAAATCTGGGACCAATAAAAATGACTTTTAGTTGTACGTTTACTGGGTTAAATTGAGGATCATTTTGCAGAAAAAATATGATAAAAAAATATATACCAAATTATAATAAAAAAAATATAACTCGAGCAAAAAAGTCTAGAAAAACACTTGTCTCATTTACATACATGTGTTTAGCTCATTTGCCCAAGTTTGGTGTCTGTGGAATGAAGCAGCTATTTTCTGTGTACTTTTAAAAAGAGGTGTATTTTAAGTCGGTTCACATTTTCAATTCAAAATGGCCGCCTTCCCGTGTGTGATAGGGTGTGGTCCCCATTGGCTTTTTTGTTCATAAGCCCATGCTGGATGTGTGTACCAAGTTTCATTTGCCTACAACAAACTAAAATTTTCACTTCCCATTGACTTTTTCCAAATATTTGGGGCGTTGCTATGGCAACACATTTATAGATAGGGGTGGTTGTCATTGGCTTTTATGCTCGTCATGACATAAGAGATGTGTGTACCAAATTTTATGTCTCTATGACAAACTAAATTCTTGGGTCCCATTATAAGTTTGTAGGGGCGCTGGAGAGCCATTTCTAAAGATAACCCTTTTATTTACATATTTTTGTGTTCAGGTCATGAATGTGCACAAACGCCTTTTTGGGTCCAACTCGATCCGAGAAGGCGTTTGAGAGTTAAGAGAAGGCGTTTATTTTCACAAAAATGGCCACCTCGTTACAGGCTTGCCACACCCATACCCGATAAGATATCAACAACAAAGTCACAACTTTGGTTGGCACATGTCTAGATGATACTCACCAAATTTGGGGCCATTTAGATTAAAACACAATGATTTGCATCTTTCTGCGCAAAGTGCGAATTTAGTGGCGCGCCTTTCACCCACATGGCGGACTTCCTGTTAAGTTTAGGGTGTGACTGTCATTGACTTTTCTGTTTGCCCTGAGGTGTCCTATGGATATACCAAGTTTCATTTTCTACGTTGGAAAAAGTTACTTTCACTTTCCATAGGCCCAATGTATTTGACTTTTCTAGGGGCCGCCACTGAGTCATTTTTGTATTTTTTTGGGGACTTCAAATACATTTTTGCCGGGCTTGAAGTCTGGGACCAATAAAAATGACTTTTAGTTGTTCGTTTACTGGGTTAAATTGAGGATCATTTTGCAGAAAAATTATAATAAAAAATATATACCAAATTATAATTAAAAAAATATAACTCGAGCAAAAAAGTCTAGAAAAACACTTGTCTCATTTACATACATGTGTTTAGCTCATTTTGCCCAAGTTTGGTGTCTGTGGAATGAAGCAGCTTTTTTCTGTGTACTTTTAAAAAAGAGGTGTATTTTAAGTCGGTTCACATTTTCAATTCAAAATAACCGCCTTCCTGTGTGTGATAAGTGTGGTCCCCATTGGCTTTTTGTTCATAAGCCCATGGTGGATGTGTGTACCAAGTTTTTTATTTGCCTACAACAAACTAAAATTTCCACTTCCCATTGACTTTTTCACATTTTTGGGGCGTTGCTATGGCAACACATTTATAGATAGGGGTGGTTGTCATTGGCTTTTATGCTCGTCATGACATAAGAGATGTGTGTACAAAATTTTATGTCTCTATGACAAACTAAATTCTTGGGTCCATTATAAGTTTGTAGGGGCGCTGGAGAGCCATTTCTAAAGATAACCCTTTTATTTACATATTTTTGTTCAGGTCATGAATGTGCACAAACGCCTTTTGGTTCCAACTCGATCCGAGAAGGCGTTTGAGAGAGATAAGGCGTTTATTTTCACAAAAATGGCCACCTCGTTACAGGCTTGCCACACCCATACCCGATAAGATATCAACAACAAAGTCACAACTTTGGTTGGCACACGTGTCTAGATGATACTCACCAAATTTGGGGCCATTTAGATTAAAACACAATGATTTGCATCTTTCTGCGCAAGGGTTGCGATTTTAGTGGCGCGTTTCACCACATGGCGGACTTCCTGTTAAGTTTAGGGTGTGACTGTCATTGACTTTTCTGTTTGCCCTGAGGTGTCCTATGGATATACCAAGTTTCATTTTTCTACGTTGGAAAAAAGTTACTTTCACTTTCCATAGGCCCAATGTATTTTGATTTTGTAGGGTCGCCACTGAGTCATTTTTCGTATTTTTTTCAGGTTCCAGATTTCAAGCCCATAAATTTATGTATTTGAAGTCTGGGACCAATAAATGACTTTCAGTGCATGTTCTGAAAAGTCAAATTTAGGTTCTATGGAAAATGAAAGTAAATTTTTCCAATGTAGAAAATACAATAGGCCCTCCCCATACACCTCGGGCAACAAAGGAAGGATCCTGGCAATTGGGAAATGGCATTTATTTCCCAAAGGTTGCCTCTTCACAGACCCATTACGACCACAGCCACAAATGTATCAAAAACAAATTGATAACTTTTTTTGCGTGTCTAGATGATACTCACCAAATTTGGAGCTGTTTAGACTTTAGACAGAAGGAGTGCGATTTAGGTGGTCACGCATTACACCCAACATAGTAGATTTTCTGTTGAGTTTACGATATGGCTGTAATAAACTTTTCAGTTTGCCCTGAGGTGTCCTATGGATGTACCAAGTTTCATTTTTCTACATTGGAATAAAGTTACTTTCACTTTCCATAGGCCCGATGTATTTTTACTTTTCTAGGGGTCGCCACTGAGTCATTTTCGTATTTTTTTTTCGGGGACTTCAAATACATAAATTTTTGGCTGGGCTTGAAATCTGGGACCAATAAAAATGACTTTTAGTTGCGTTTACTGGGTTAAATTGAGGATCATTTTGCAGAAAAATATGATAAAAAAATATACCGAATTATAATAAAAAAAAATATAACTCGAGCAAAAAAGTCTAGAAAAACACTTGTCTCATTTACATACATGTGTTTAGCTCATTTTGCCCAAGTTTGGTGTCTGTGGAATGAAGCAGCTATTTTCTGAGTTCTTTTAAAAAAGAGGTGTATTTTAAGTCGGTTCACATTTTCAATTCAAAATGGCCGCCTTCCCGTGTGTGATAGGGTGTGGTCCCCATTGGCTTTTTGTTCATAAGCCCATGCTGGATGTGTGTACCAAGTTTCATTTGCCTACGACAAACTAAAATTTTCACTTCCCATTGACTTTTTCCAAATATTTGGGACGTTGCTATGGCAACACATTTATAGATAGGGGGTGGTTGTTGGCTGGCTTTTATGTCACATGACATAAGAGATGTGTGTACTAAATTTTATGTCTCTATGACAAACTAAATTCTTGGGTCCCATTATAAGTTTGTAGGGGCGCTGGAGAGCCATTTCTAAAGATAACCCTTTATTTACATATTTTTGTGTTCAGGTCATGAATGTGCACAAACGCCTTTTGGGTCCAACTCGATCCGAGAAGGCCGCTTTGAGAGTTAAGAGACGCTTTATTTTCACAAAAATGGCCACCTCGTTACAGGCTTGCCACACCCATACCCGATAAGATATCAACAACAAAGTCACAACTTTGGTTGGCACATGTGTCTAGATGATACTCACCAAATTTGGGGCCATTTAGATTAAAACACAATGATTTGCATCTTTCTGCGCAAGGGGTGCGAATTTAGTGGCCGCGCTTTCACCCCACATGGCGGACTTCCTGTTAAGTTTAGGTGTGACTGTCATTGACTTTTCTGTTTGCCCTGAGGTGTCCTATGGATATACCAAGTTTCATTTTTCTACGTTGGAAAAAGTTACTTTCACTTTCCATAGGCCCAATGTATTTTGACTTTTCTAGGGGCCACTGAGTCATTTTTCGTATTTTTTTTTCGGGGACTTCAAATACATACATTTTTGCCGGGCTTGAAGTCTGGGACCAATAAAAATGACTTTTAGTTGTTCGTTTACTGGGTTAAATTGAGGATCATTTTGCAGAAAAATTATAAAAAAATATATACCGAATTATAATAAAAAAATATAACTCGAGCAAAAAGTCTAGAAAAACACTTGTCTCATTTACATACATGTGTTTAGCTCATTTTGCCCAAGTTTGGTGTCTGTGGAATGAAGCAGCTTTTTCTGTGTACTTTTAAAAAGAGGTGTATTTTAAGTCGGTTCACATTTTCAATTCAAAATAACCGCCTTCCTGTGTGTGATAGGTGTGGTCCCCATTGGCTTTTTGTTCATAAGCCCATGGTGGATGTGTGTACCAAGTTTTATTTGCCTACAACAAACTAAAAATTTCCACTTCCCATTGACTTTCACATTTTTGGGCGTTGCTATGGCAACACATTTATAGATAGGGGTGGTTGTCATTGGCTTTTATGCTCGTCATGACATAAGAGATGTGTGTACAAAATTTTATGTCTCTATGACAAACTAAATTCTTGGGTCCATTATAAGTTTGTAGGGGCGCTGGAGAGCCATTTCTAAAGATAACCCTTTTATTTACATATTTTTGTGTTCAGGTCATGAATGTGCACAAAGCGCCTTTTTAGGTCCAACTCGATCCGAGAAGCGTTTGAGGATTAGAAGGCGTTTTATTTTCACAAAAATGGCCACCTCGTTACAGGCTTGCCACACCCATACCCGATAAGATATCAACAACAAAGTCACAACTTTGGTTGGCACACGTGTCTAGATGATACTCACCAAATTTGGGGCCATTTAGATTAAAACACAATGATTTGCATCTTTCTGCGCAAAGTGCGATTTTAGTGGCGCGCGTTTCACACATGGCGGACTTCCTGTTAAGTTTAGGGTGTGACTGTCATTGACTTTTCTGTTTGCCCTGAGGTGTCCTATGGATATACCAAGTTTCATTTTCTACGTTGGAAAAAGTTACTTTCACTTTCCATAGGCCCAATGTATTTTGACTTTTGTAGGGAATTCGCCACTGAGTCATTTTTCGTATTTTTTTGGCGACTTCAAATACATAAATTTTTGCCGAGGCTTGAAGTCTGGGACCAATAAAAATGACTTTTAGTTGCATGTTCACTGGGTCAAATTTAGGATCATTTGGTCACAATAAAGATAAAAAAAAAAAAAAAAAAAAAAAAAAATCGAGCAAAACAATAGGCCCTCCCGGCCATCACCGGCTCGGGCCTAAAAACTCGAGCAAAAAGTCTAGAAAAACACTTGTCTCATTTACATACATGTGTTTAGCTCATTTTGCCCAAGTTTGGTGTCTGTGGAATGAAGCAGCTTTTTCTGTGTACTTTTAAAAAGAGGTGTATTTTAAGTCGGTTCACATTTTCAATTCAAAATGGCCGCCTTCCTGTGTGTGATAGGGTGTGGTCCCCATTGGCTTTTTGTTCATAAGCCCATGGTGGATGTGTACCAAGTTTTATTTGCCTACAACAAACTAAAAATTTCACTTCCCATTGACTTTTTCACATTTTTGGGGCGTTGCTATGGCAACACATTTATAGATAGGGGTGGTTGTCATTGGCTTTTATGCTCGTCATGACATAAGAGATGTGTGTACAAAATTTTATGTCTCTATGACAAACTAAATTCTTGGGTCCATTATAAGTTTGTAGGGGCGCTGGAGAGCCATTTCTAAAGATAACCCTTTTATTTACATATTTTTGTGTTCAGGTCATGAATGTGCACAAACGCCTTTTTGGGTCCAACTCGATCCGAGAAGGCGTTTGAGGATAAGGCGTTTATTTTCACAAAAATGGCCACCTCGTTACAGGCTTGCCACACCCATACCCGATAAGATATCAACAACAAAGTCACAACTTTGGTTGGCACGTGTCTAGATGATACTCACCAAATTTGGGGCCATTTAGATTAAAACACAATGATTTGCATCTTTCTGCGCAAAGTGCGATTTTAGTGGCAGCGCGTTTCACCCCCATGGCGGACTTCCTGTTAAGTTTAGGGTGTGACTGTCATTGACTTTTCTGTTTGCCCTGAGGTGTCCTATGGATATACCAAGTTTCATTTTTCTACGTTGGAAAAAGTTACTTTCACTTTCCATAGGCCCAATGTATTTTGATTTTGTAGGTCGCCACTGAGTCATTTTTAGTATTTTTTTGGTCTTCAAATACATACCATTTTGCCGAGCTTGAAGTCTGGGACCAATATAATGACTTTTTGTGCATGTTCACTGGGTCAAATTTAGGATCATTTGGTCACAATAAAGATAAAAAAAAAAAAAAAAAAAAAAAAAAAAATCCGAGCAAAAACAATAGGCCCTCCCGGCCATCACCGGCTCGGGCCTAATTAAGTGTTAATGAACATGTGAACTGTGTAACAGTAACAGAGTGAACTGACCTCAGAGTCTCCAGTCGACAGTCTGGACTCTGCAGAAAACCACACAGACGCTCCACTCCTGAGTCTTTCAGGTCTCTGTTATCCTCCAGATCCAGGACTCTCAGATGTGAGGGGTTGGACATCAGAGCTGAGGCCAGAGAAGAACAGCTGGACTCTGACAAACTGCAGTAGTTCAATCTAAATAAAGAATAAAAAAATGTTTCCGCTCATCTTCAGATAAATACCATTTAAAGTGTGTTGTCTGACAGACTGGACTTTGAAAGCTTATGGCCTTATGTCGGTCGATAAATGTAGAACCAGCTATTCTTATGTGTTTAATCTAGTTTTACTTCTGTTTCAGTGATTTACATGAGTTTACAGCAGAAACAGGGCTAAATATTTATTTCTAAAGTAACACTTCAAAGGAAAAGGCTCTAAAGATGTGTTTTTATTGTAAATGTGGAGACTGGCTCCAGTTACAGGCTCAGATCGACTGAAGTGATGCAGCATCACAAAAGATGTTTTTGATGCAGAAATGGTGCTTTCACAGTTTAACCCTGGGACTGTCTCACTGACCATGTTTTTGGGAGTTCCTGTTTCACAAAAAAAGTGAAAGTTTTATCCAGAAAAATACAACAGTTTGTAAAAGTCCAAAGTCTGCCTCCATCAAACACTTTCTTCATTTACGTTTGTCCAAGACACATTTTCTTTTACATTCAGATGTAAATGAAAATATGACTTTTTAAAGTGATCTGGTTCAAAGAGAAGGTCTGGACTTTTATGGATTAAAAAAAGAGGAGAAAGTACAACACACTATTTCTGAGCTCGATGGATTGGAAAAAGACTGACACTGATTTACTGAAGACTTTTCATTTGTTCTTTGTCCAAGCATCCCTCTCATAAACATGATACAGTGTGACTTTATGAGCTGTTTGTTCAAACCCAAGAGGCAGTGAAAAGAAGAGAAGGACCAGTGACTGACCTCAGAGTCTCCAGTCGACAGTTTGGACTCGATAGTCCTTCACACAACTCCTTCATCCCTGAGGTTATTTGTTCGTTCCCATTCAGGTCTAATAGTCTCAGGTGAGAGGGACTGGACTTCAGAGCCAACGACAGAACTTTACAGTGAATCTTTGAGAGTCCACAATCAGAAAGGCTGTAAACACAGTAACATTAAGTCAAACATTAGAGATGTAAAGGTTCTCAGTCGTCCAGGTCACAGAACTACATTTATTCACTTTAAATTCAAAGTTTAAAACTATCTCCAGCTGCAACAGATACAAACATATTTGACTGTTTTTCATTATTGTCCCAACCTTTTCTTCTTTGTCAAAGCTCCTTACACTAAACTAAATATTAAAAACACTAAATATCTTACATCTGTTGAAAAATCAGACAAAAAGCTTCATAAAGTCTTGTAAAAATATAATTGTGACTGAAGCCCCACATTTACAGAGCTCTCAGTCTAAAACACTTCAGAGTTCAGCAGAAGGTCCTTTTGTAACATGCTGTAAACATGAAGGGATTTTTAAATGTGTTTGGATGAATGCTTCATGAGCAGGAGACGAGAGCAGAGCTACAGAAATAAATCAAGTTCCACTTCAAAAGAAAAGGCTCTAAAGATGTGTTTTTATTGTAAATGTTGAGACTGGCTCCAGTTACAGGCTCAGATCGACTGAAGTGATGCAGCATCACAAAAGATGTTTTTGATGCAGAAATGGTGTTTCACAGTTTAACCCTGGGACTGTCTCACTGACCATGTTTTTGGGAGTTCCTGTTTCACAAAAAAAGTGAAAGTTTTATCCAGAAAAATACAACAGTTTGTAAAAGTCCAAAGTCTGCCTCCATCAAACACTTTCTTCATTTACGTTTGTCCAAGACACATTTTCTTTTACATTCAGATGTAAATGAAAATATGACTTTTTAAAGTGCTCTGGTTCAAAGAGAAGCTCTGGACTTTTATGGATCAAAAAAAGAGGAGAAAGTACAACACACTATTTCTGAGCTCGGTGGATTGGAAAAAGACTGACACTGATTTACTGAAGACTTTTCATTTGTTCTTTGTCCAAGCATCCCTCTCATAAACATGATACAGTGTGACTTTATGAGCTGTTTGTTCAAACCCAAGAGTCAGTGAAAAGAAGAGAAGGACCAGTGACTGACCTCAGAGTCTCCAGTCGACAGTTTGGACTCGATAGTCCTTCACACAACTCCTTCATTCCTGAGTTTATTTCTCTGTTCTCACTCAGGTCTAATTCTCTCAGGTGAGAGGGACTGGACTTCAGAGCCGACGACAGAACTTCACAGTGAATCTTTGAGAGTTCACAATCAGAAAGTCTGTAAACACAGTAACATTAAGTCATACATTAGAGATGTAAAGGTTCTCAGTCGTCCAGGTCACAGAACTACATTTATTCACTTTAAATTCAAAGTTTAAAACTATCTCCAGCTGCAAAAGATACAAACAAATTTGACTGTTTTTAATAATAATAATAATAATTAAAGCCGCAAGCGGCGATAAAGGCCCTCGCCTCCCTTGAGACCGCGGGGACACATATATTCGAAGGATTGCATGTCGTGCTTTAAAGCAAATTTGGAGCTGTTTAGATGAAAACCCTTTAGCACAAAGTGTACGATTTAGGTGGTCATGTATTCCACCCAACATAGTAGATTTTCTGTTGAGTTTACGGTATGGCTGTAATAAACTTTTCTATTTGCCCTAAGGTGTCCTATGGATGTACCAAGTTTTGTATTTCTACATTGGAAAAATTTACTTTAATTTTCCATAGAAACAATGTATTTTGACTTTTCTAGGGGTCGCCACTGAGTCATTTTTCATATTTTTTTTTCGGGGACTTTAAATACATAAATTTTTGCCGGGCTTGAAGTCTGGGACCAATAAAAATGACTTTTAGTTGCACGTTTACTGGGTCAAATTGAAAATCATTTTTCAGAAAAATTATAATAAAAAAATATATATACCAAATTATAATAAAAAAAATATAACTTGAGCAAAAACGACAAGAAAAACGCCTGTCTATTTTACATACATGTGTTTAGCTCATTTTGCCCAAGTTTGGTGTCTGTGGAATGAAGCAGCTATTTTCTGTTGTTTTTTAAAAGAGAGGTTGTATTCTAAGTCGGTTCACATCTTCAATTTAAAATGGCCGCCTTCCCGTGTGTGATAAGGTGTGGTCCCCTTTGGCTTTTTTGTTCATAAGCCCATGCTGGATGTGTGTACCAAGTTTCATTTGCCTACGACAAACTAAAATTTTCACTTCCCATTGACTTTTTCCACATATTTGTGACGTTGCTATGGCAACACATTTATAGATAGGGGGTGGTTGTCATTGGCTTTTATGCTCGTCATGACATAAGAGATGTGTACCAAATTTTATGTCTCTATGACAAACTAAATTCTTGGGTCCCATTATAAGTTTGTAGGGGGCGCTGGAGAGCCATTTCTAAAGATAACCCTTTTATTTACATATCTTTGTGTTCAGGTCCTAAATGTGCACAAACGCCTTTTTGGGTCCAACTCGATCCGAGAAGGCGTTTGAGAGTTAAGAGACGTTTTATTTTCACAAAAATGGGCACCTCGTTACAGGCTTGCCACACCCATACCCGATAAGATATCAACAACAAAGTCACAACTTTGGTTGGCACACGTGTCTAGATGATACTCACCAAATTTGGGGCCATTTAGATTAAAACACAATGATTTGCATCTTTCTGCGCAAGGGGTGCGATTTTAGTGGCCGCACGTTTCACCCCACATGGCGGACTTCCTGTTAAGTTTAGGGCTTGAAAGCTGGGACCAATAAAAATGACTTTTCGTTCATGTTCACTGGGTCAAATTTAGGCTCATAGGTGGAAAATAAAAATAAAAAATAAAATTAAAAAAAAAAAAAAAAAAAAAAAAATCCGAGCAAAAACAATAGGCCCTCCCGGTCATCACCGGCTCGGGCCTAAAAATATAACTCGAGCAAAAAAGTCTAGAAAAACACTTGTCTATTTTACATACATGTGTTTAGCTCATTTTGCCCAAGTTTGGTGTCTGTGGAATGAAGCAGCTATTTTTTGTTGTTTTATAAAAAAGAGGTGTATTCTAAGTCGGACCAAATTTTCAATTCAAAATGGCCGCCTTCCCGTGTGTGATAGGGTGTGGTCCCCATTGGCTTTTTTGTTCATAAGCCCATGGTGGATCTGTGTACCAAGTTTCATTTGCCTACGACAAACTAAAATTTTCACTTCCCATTGACTTTTTCCAAATATTTGGAACGTTGCTATGGCAACACATTTATAGATAGGGGGTGGGCCCAATGTATTTTGATTTTGTAGGGGTCGCCACTGAGTCATTTTTCGTATTTTTTTTTCGGCGCCTTCAAATACATCAATTTTTCGCCGGGCTTGAAGGCTGGGACCCATAAAAATGACTTTTCGTTCATGTTCACTGGGTCAAATTTAGGATCATAGGTGGAAAAGAAAAATAAAAAATAATAAAAAAAAAAAAAAAAAAAAAAAAAAAAAAATCCGAGCAAAAACAATAGGCCCTCCCGGTCATCACCGGCTCGGGCCTAATAATAATAATAACTTTATTTTATATAGCGCCTTTAAATGGGAATCTCAAAGCACTTAACATACACTTACATACATATAAAATTAAAAGATACACAAAGCAATAAAATCAATTAAAAAGCCAAAGTAAAACAAGCAAGAATAATAAAATGAGTCACATAAAAGCTATCCTAAAATAGTACGTTTTAAGTAATGATTTAAAAATACTAAAGATTCTGCATTCCTAATCTCAGAGGGCAGAATTCCACAATTTAGGAGCCAAGGAGGAAAAGCCCGATCACCCATAGTTTTTAACCGTGTTTTTGGACAGTTAAGAGACCAGCTTCAGAGGGCGTGGTGCGCGTGAAGGAGTGTAGAGAGTTAGAAGTTCACACAAATATTGAGGGCCAGATTATTCAAGGCCTTATATGTGAGCATGAGAATTTTAAAATCAATACGAGAACTAACAGGAAGCCAGTGCAATTTTTCAAGGATCGGTGTGATGTGCTCCCTTGCACTGGTTCCTGTTAAAATTCTGGCAGCTGAATTTTGTACCAACTGCAGCTTATTTAGGGTAGCTTTAGGGACTCCGGCCAGCAATGCATTACAATAATCAATGCGTGAAAACACAAAGGTGTTGATTAACTTTTCAGCCACAGAGCAAGTCAACATGGGGCGTAGTTTGGCAATGTTTCTAAGATGAAAAAATGATGCTTTGACAGTATTACGGACATGAAGGTCGAATGTTAAGTTGGCATCAAATATCACCCCCAGACTTTTTAGTTTAGTTTGGAATAGTAAAGCAGAGCCATCCACACTCAAAGATATGGACTCTGCTTTACGCAGTTGATGAGGTGAGCCAATAAGCATCACTTCAGTTTTGTCACTGTTAAGACAGAGAAAATTCTCAGACATCCATTTTTTAATCTCAGTAAAACATTGCGAAAGAAGAGACACAGGCATATTGACATCAGGTTTTGAATGTATGTAAAACTGAGTGTCATCAGCATAAAAGTGGAAGTTAACACCAAGAGTTCTTAAAAGTTGGCCAAGTGGAAAAATATAAATATTAAAAAGTAAAGGTCCCAGAATTGATCCTTGTGGGACACCAGATAGCACCCCACTGACCTCAGATTTACAATCACCCATCACAACAAACTGCCTGCGATCAGAGAGGTAAGATTTAAACCACTTTAATGCAGAATATTTTTCATTATTGTCCCAACCTTTTCTTCTTTGTCAAAGCTCCTTACACTAAACTAAATATTAAAAACACTAAATATCTTACATCTGTTGAAAAATCAGACAAAAAGCTTCATAAAGTCTTGAAAAAATATAATTGTGACTGAAGCCCACATTTACAGAGCTCTCAGTCTAAAACACTTCAGAGTTCAGCAGAAGGTCCTGTTATAACATGAAGGGATTTTTAAATGTGTTTGAATGAATGCACCATGAACAGTAGACGAGAGCAGAGCTACAGAAATAAATCAAGTTAAAAAATATTGAAAGAACAAAACAGAGGCACATAAACCAATGATTGACACCAAACTCAGTGACCCACATAATCCCTGCAGCTGTTCAGTCACAAAACTATGACACATTCCATAATGTGCAGTGCTTCAGTTGAATTACAGTAATGTTCAAAGCTGTGGCCTGACCCTGAATCAGATATTTAATATTTTATTATATCGCCTTCTTAATGAAAGTTCCTGTTTGTGACTTAAGTGGTTTTCCTCAGGACTAAAGTTTTTCAGTAAATATTTACACAGTACTTACTTTGCCTTTCTGCAGTTCCTCACGGCGGGGATCAGTCTCCGTCGTCCATCATCTGAAGTGTTGTACGTCTTTAGGTCCAGCTCTTCCAGGACCTCCTCTGACATCTGCAGCATGTAGGCCAGAGCTGAACACTGGATCTCAGAGAGCTTCTTTGAGCTTCTTCTGTTCTCTGACTTCAGGAAGTCCTGGATCTGCTGATGGACCGAGCGGTCGTTTAACTCTGTCAGACAGTGGAAGATGTTGATGCTTCTGTCAGGAGAGATTCTGTCTGTGTTCATCTTCTTCAGTTTGTTGATGACTCTTTGTCTTGTCTCTGAGTCAGTCTGTGTTGGACCCAGCAGAGCTCCCAGAAGCCTCTGGTTGGACTCCAGAGAGAGGCCGTGAAGGAAGCGCACAAACAGGTCCAGGTGGCCATTTGGACTTTGGAGGGACTCCTCCATGGCGTCTCTGAGGAAGATGTCAAGTGTTGAGTTATGTTTCCAGTCTCTCAGAAACCTCTTGAGTTTAATTTTGTTCTTGTTGTTAAAGCAGTGGTGAAGGTAAAGCGCAGCCAGAAACTCTTGGACGCTCAGATGAATAAAGCAGTAGACTGATTTGTGGAAGATGTGCGTCTCTCGTTTGAAGATCTCTGTACAAAGTCCTGAGTAGACCGAGGCCTCGGTCAGGTCCAGACCCACCTGCTGCAGGTCTTCTTGGTAAAACATAATGTTTCCTTTCTGCAGATGTTCAAAGGCCAGCCTCCCCAGCTTCAGAAGGACTTCACAGTCGGCTTGTGTCAGCTGTAGATGAGTCGAATGTTGGTACTTGAGCCTCTTCCTGTGAGTCTGCACCAGCAGGAAGTGTGCGTACATGTCAGTCAGGGTCTGGGGCAGTGGTCCTCTCTGCTCGGTTCCCAACATGTGCTCCAGGACTGTGGCTGTGATCCAGCAGAAGACTGGGATCTGGCACATGATGTGGAGGCTCCTGGACGTCTTGATGTGGGAGAGGACTCTGTCACACAGCTCTTCATCTGTGAACCTCTTCCTGAAGTACTCCTCCTTCTGGGCCTCAGTGAAGCCTCTGACCTCTGTGACCCTGTCCACACACCTCGCAGGGATCTGATTGGCTGCTGCCGGTCGGGAGGTGATCCATATAAGGGCAGAAGGAAGCAGTGTGCCTTTAATGAGGTTTACCAACAGCACATTGACCTGTGACCTCTGTGTGACCTCAGAGATGACCTGACACTTGTGTAAATCCAGAGGCAGTCTGCTCTCATCGAGGCCGTCGAAGATGAACAGGAGTTTCCTGTCGGCCAGCGTCTCTGCCGTCAGCTTCTGTAGCGTTGGATAGAAAACCTGTATCAGCGTCAGCAGACTGTAGTCCTGCTCTGGGACCAGGTTCAGCTCTCTGAACGACAGGGGCACCACCAGATCCACCTCCTGGTTCTCTAAGCCCTGGGCCCAGTCCAGAGTGAACTTCAGAACCGAGAAGGTCTTTCCGACTCCAGCCACGCCGTTTGTCAGCACCACTCTGATGGGCTTCTGATCGGACATTAACGCTTTAAAGATGTCGTGGCACCTGATTGGAGCGTCGTGGACAGTCTTCTTGGACTGAGTCTCCAGCTGCCTGACCTCATGTTGGGTACTGACCTCTTCACTGACCTCTGTGATGTACAGCTCAGTGTAGATCCTGTTCAGAGCCGTTCTACTTCCTGTTTCAGTTCCTTCAGACACACTTTCACATCTCTGCTGCAGACTCCTCTTATGTTCACCTGGAACAAAACAGGTTTAAATTAAACAAGTTATTCTCACTCTTTTATATTCATTCTATTCATAAAAACATATCTTAACAAAACAAGTTGTTTTGCTCTGAAAAGCTGTGGAATGTCTTTTGCTTAGAGCCAGTGCAATGACTTATTCGATATATGCGGTATTTGCACAGATTATTGATGGTTACAGTACTGTATGTACAGTGGCATGAAAAAGTATCTGAACCCATGGGAATTTTTCACATTTCTGCATAAAATTACCATCAAATTTGATCTGATCTTTGTCAAAATGACACAAATGAAAAAACAGTGTTTGCTTTAACTAAAACCACCCAAACATTTATAGGTTTTCATATTTTTAATGAGGATAACATGCAAACAATGACAGAAGGGAGGAGGAATAAGTAACTAAAGCATCACATTTAATATCTGGTTCCCTCCACCATGCTTCACTGTGGGGATGAGGTGTTGATGTTGGTGAGCTGTTCCATTTTTCCTCCACACATGATGTTGTGTATTTATCCCAAACAGTTCAACTTTTGTTTCATCAGTCCACAAAATATTTTGCCAGAAGTTCTGGGATTGTCCAAGTGCTTTTTTGCGAACATTAAACGTGCAACAATGTTTTTTTTAGACAGCAGTGGCTTCCTCTGTGTAGTCCTCCCATGAACACCATTCTTGGCCAGTGTTTTACATATAAAAGATGTATGCACAGAGAGATTGGACTATGCCAGAGATTTCTGTAAGTCTTTAGCAGAAACTCTAGGGTTCTTTTTTACCTCTGAATATTCTGCGCTGAACTCTTGTTGTCATTTTTGGTGGACGGCCACTCCTTGGGAGAGAAGCAACAGTGCCATACTCTCTCCATTTGTTGACAATTTCTCTAACTGTGGATTGATGAACATCCAGACTTTTAGAGATGGTTTTGTAACCTTTCCCGGCTTTATACAAATCAACAATTCATGTTTGCAGGTCTTCAGAGAGCTCTTTTGAGTGAGCCATGGTGCACATCAGACAATGCTTCTCATCAAGACTTGTTTGCATGTTATCCTCAATAAAAATATGAAAACCTATAAATGTTTGGGTGGTTTTAGTTAAAGTAGACACTGTTTTTTCATTTGTGTCATTTTGACAAAGATCAGATCACATTTTATGGTGATTTTAGGCAGAAATGTGAGAAATTTCAAAGGGTTCAGATACTTTTTCATGCCACTGTATGTTGTCGTATGTTGTACATATACTGTACGTATATTTGATTTGATGATTGAGTTAGAGCCAGATGCACTTTAACTTCTTTATTAACCAAAGACTCAAGCCTTTTGTCACAACAGAGAGTTTTAAAATAGGTCTATGTTCATTTAAAAAGACTGGACCTGCAGCTTTCACTGGTGGAATCAGGAGGAGTTTTATTAGTGACCAGAGTCATGTTAAATACAACACAGTGGCTGCAAGGTTTTCTGAAGAATGAATGGTCTTACTGAGGAGAGTGTAGTCCAGTCTTGGTCTTTTTCCACACTGAGGACAGGACTGAGGTGAACCAGACTGGTCCCAGTTTGAAGAGAGACACTGTCTGCAGAAGCAGTGTCCACAGCTGGTAGAGACTGGATCAGTCAGGGCGGCTCTGACACAGACCACAGGACGATGGGCCGTCACCAGGACTCTCTCTGTGGACATCAACACATTCATTTAAACAGCTTTACAAAGGTCACAGCCTGGTCCCTGCTTTTGGACAAAAATACTGACCCCTCCATTTGACCTGTTTCTGGAAATGGAGCCATTAATGAAACTAACTCATTTGACTGGAGTCATATTCTGTCTCATCCTCTCACTTTAAATCTGAGCTCAAATGAAGACATTAGAAGTGAGTTATTACTGACAGATAAAAACAGCTGACAATAAACAGGACAGTCTTTCTTTGGGCTGAATGTGTCCTGTCTCCAGTTTTACACAGTTTTCATTTTAAACAGTGAAGGAGAGATGACAGTGGTTCAGTGAATATATCTGCACTAATCAGCTGCTGATGAAGTCAATATAAATGATATTAGTGCATCATTTACACTCCTTAAAACTAACGGTATAATATCACATCCTTTTCAACTCTTTAGGTCCACACGGCAGGGCTGCCCGCTTCCAGCAGCTTTAATTATCCGAGCACTGGAGCCATTAGCCTGTGCTATTCGGGCAGATCCAGGTGTACAGTGTATTAACATGGGAGGACACCATTTTAAAACTAACTTAGTTGTGGATGATATTTTGTTGACATTGTCCAATTCCACTCAATCTATTCCTCAATTAATAAATCTCGGAGAAACATTTGTAAACTTTCAGGTTATAACATTAACAGCAGTAAAATTGAAGTTATTCCTCTTAACCAGTGTACATTCCCATTTCACCTGTGACCGCCTCCTTTGTCTGGAAATCACAAGGAATGAAATATTTTGAAATAAATAAAAAAAATTCAATTAACAGAATATTTGAAGTAATGTACTATTTACCAAAAATAACTTAAATGGGATAAAGACACTGGATCCCCTCTGACACAGTCCAGTCTCCCCACAGTTCATACTGTTGTTGTGTCTTTGGGCAAGACACTTATGGTGTTCCATCTGTAACACTGGTGTATAAATGTCTGTGTGAATGGAAGCTTGATGTAAAGAGCTTTGAGTGACTCGTAGGTGAAAAAGTGCCAGTAAACATTTATGTTGTTTTTTCTTTGTCCTGTGGAATGGTTTGTAGATGCTATTAAACTTGTTAGTTTTTGAGCCGTCTCTTGTCTAAAAATTACAATTTTAAATAAAAAAAAAAAGAGGCTCATGTGAACAATCTCCAGAAGTCCTCCCTGGGCTTCCATAGACTCACTCTGTGAACAATATGTTCATTTATGCTATCTGAAAACCAGCCCTCCACCCAAAAAGAACAAATGACTGAATCAATAATAATGAGCAACAGTTTCTAAATAGAAATGATATTAGTGCATCACTTACAGCCGACTCTGTAAAAATCCAGGATCATTACTGATGATTTGAAGGATGTCCGTGAACCTGTCGCTCTCCACAGACCCACAGCTGGACACTGGAGGCACTGCTCTCTGATTTCTGAAAGAACACGTTTCATGAACACACTGATTTATTCTACAGTCAGACAGAGTACAGTTGACACTGACATCATCAAATCTAAAGGAACAGATGTGTTCAAAGGGTTTCTTTAACACAACACTGTGGACTCTGGAAAAAAGAAAAAGATGTAGAATAAAAAAGTTATACTCCTGAAAGAAATAAATAAAATAGAAACACAACACATGAGCAAACCAGGAAACTCCAGCTTAAGAATAAACTACTATTTGAGCCTCACAAGCCTTTTAACAAGGAGACATCATTTGCCTTGTTTAAATTACACAGAAAACATTTTGAATATGGGACGAGCAGGAAAGAGTTTGGCCCTACAATTAAAGCAAATGGAAAATAAACATTCCATTCCTGCAGTTCATGAGCAGACTGGTTCTGATACATGACCAAAAAGAAATAAATACAGCTTTTAACAGTTTAACAGCAAGTAAACAGGATAAATGAGAAAACCGTCACTCCACAGCCTTCAGCAAATAACTTGCAGTGTTACTAGGTCTTTGTTTAAGAAGGACCAGAGCAGACAGGAGCTCTTTCTGGCTGGACCTGTGCTGGTAAAGTTGTATCTGTGAAAGGTATTCTGTTAATCATGTATTTTGAATTCGGCTACAGCAGCAGAGCTGTTTGATTGGTTATCTTTTCACGAATGCAGGTACACTTGTGTTTCATTCCCTCCTTTCTGATCAAGGTAAATGTGCCTTTGAGCATAACTTTAAATAAGTGGATATTAAAGTTTGTAAAAATTTAAATTAAATCTAATTAGTGGATATTAACAAAGTAACTTGAAATTTAACTTAAAAATCCCTAACAACACTGCCACTGATGGATTTAGGCCTGGTTAATAAATTTGTGTTCTTATTAACTTTAGCTGAGACCTAAAACCACTTTAGATCAAACCAAATGACTGTATATAATATGAACAACTTCTGCCCATTGCTTTCCTATTCACCGATATAGTCACTGTGACAGGGCAATAAAATGGCAGTTACATCTGGGCTTTTCCACTTATACTGATTAGTATAACAATAGTTTTCAGAAAAAAAAAAAACGGACGGATAAATCAAAAATTCATAAATGTAAACATTTATGTTGTTTTTTCTTTGTCCTGTGGAATGGTTTGTAGATGGTATTGAACTTGTTAGTCTTTGAGCTGTCTCTTGTCTGAAAATTACAAATCTTCAGTAAAATATAGAGAAAGGCTCATGTGATAAATCCCAGAAGTCCTCCTGGGCTTCCATAGACTCACTCTGTGAACTCCGGCTCCTCCCACCATCCAAACACATGAATGTAAAGATAAACTGAGACTGTGTGCCTTTATGAAACAACTCCCTCCACCCTCGCCCCACTCACTTCCCCTCGATTTGTGCGTTCACGCCAAGCCTCTCTCATGGAACCTCTTAAAAACGTACTCAAGTAAGGGCACCACCATACAGTGATATACCTCCGTCCACCAGAGGGCAGGCTCCAAAAGCGGAAATATAAGGAGAAACCCAATGGTGACTTTACAAGTGTAAAAATCATATTTACAGCCTGCTACAAAAGATGGCTAAGGTCTCTAGAGCTAAGGTTTTACTACATGACAACTCTAGTGGGGGATTTCTTTATTAACATGTTCGTTTATGCTACTGATGTAACCGCCATTTTATTGCCCTGTAGTAACGACAACATCAGTGATAGGAAAGCAATGGGCGAAAGTTGTCCATATTTATACAGTCATCGGTTCACACGAGGGATCCGCCGGACTAAGGGTCGTCTGAAACCAGTGAGTGGTGAGGGCGAGTGGCTTATCAGACCCTCCAGAGCGAGTTTGCACCGTTACAGACTCACTCGCTGTGAAATACTGGCCTCTGGTCCTTATGCCAGACTCCAGACAAGCGTAGTTCCACAAGCTTTGTGGAAGCATACAATTCTAAAACCAGACGTGCAACACTTTTGTACAGACATATGAAGTAAAGAGTAAAGACTTTAGGATCACATGTTTGTTTCCTGATCTGGGTAAAATCCAGACATGTAAGACTAAATTCTTTGCCCCACTTGCTTGAAATTTAAATGTATGAAAAAACATCTTTGTGCATCACCGACACAGAAAATGCACATTAAACGTCCTTGTTTTCTAACATATCCTAGCTTGTTATTCTAAACAACATAATCCAGAGCAAAATGGATTATTTGCCGTTTGTGTTTGGTGCGTAACCGTGGTGACAGAGAAGGCCTGCTTCTGTCAGGCGAGTAGTGCTCCTGAAAGAGGAGTGCATGAGTTAGACACTACTCTGTAATCGAGGAAATCCAGTCTGCTGCAGTGTCACTACAAACCGAGGACACTGGAGGGTGGAGTGGAAGTGTGGAGGATTCAATTCAGAAAGTCCCTCTGTCTCCATCTAAAGCCTCTTTCAGACATGTCTCCAGAGGACGTCAGGAGACATGAGCCTGTGTCACTCTGGGCCATCATCCTATTTTAAAGCCTCCACATGCCTGAAAAAAACCCTCCTGTCTGTCCAAACACAGTCCTGGAGCTGTTCTCTCATTTCTGTCACACTGATGCCTCTGGAAAAGCAGGAGCCACTGCTCTGTCAGCTGGACCTGCCTCAATGTAATAATGGGCGTAGTGGCCCAGTGTTAGAGCGGTTGTCCTATAACTGGAAGGTTGCCGGTTTGATTCCTGCTCTCCCCACAGTTCATACTGTTGTTGTGTCTTTGAGCAAGACACTTATGATGTTCCAGCTGTAACACTGGTGTATGAATGTCTGTGTGAATGGAAGCTTGATGTAAAGAGCTTTGAGTGACTCGTAGGTGAAAAAGTGCCAGTAAACAATTATGTTGTTTTTTCTTTGTCCTGTGGAATGGTTTGTAGATGGTATTGAACTTGTTAGTCTTTGAGCTGTCTCTTGTCTGAAAATTACAAATCTTCAGTAAAATATAGAGAGGCTTATGTGACAACAGTTTCTAAATAGAAATGATATTAGTGCATCACTTACAGCCGAAACGGTAAAAATCCATGTTCATTACTGAAGATTTGAGGGATGTCCGTGGACCAGTCACTCTTCAGAGACCCACAGCTGGACACTGGAGGCACTGCTCTCTGATTTCTGAAAGAACATGTTTCATGAACACACTGATTTATTCTACAGTCAGACAGAGTACAGTTGTCACTGACATCATCAAATCAAAAGGAACAGATGTGTTCAAAGGGTTTCTTTAACACAACACTGTGGCCTCTGGAAAAAAGAAAAAGATGTAGAATAAAAAAGTTATACTCCTGAAAGAAATAAAAAAATAAAATAGAAAGACAACACATGAGCAACCCAGGAAACTCCAGCTTAAGAATAAACTACTATTTGAGCCTCACAAGCCTTTTAACAAGGAGACATCATTTGCCTTGTTTAAATTACACAGAAAACATTTTGAATATGGGACGAGCAGGAAAGAGTTTGGCCCTACAATTAAAGCAAATGGAAAATAAACATTCCATTCCTGCAGTTCATGAGCAGACTGGCTCTGATACATGACCAAAAAGAAATAAATACAGCTTTTAACAGTTTAACAGCAAGTAAACAGGATAAATGAGAAAACCGTCACTCCACAGCCTTCAGCAAATAACTTGCAGTGTTACTAGGTCTTTGTTTAAGAAGGACTAGAGCAGACAGGAGCTCTTTCTGGCTGGACCTGTGCTGGGTAAAGTTGTATCTGTGAAAGGTATTCTGTTAATCATGTATTTTGAATTCGGCTACAGCAGCAGAGCTGTTTGATTGATTATCTTTTCATGAATGCAGGTACACTTGTGTTTCATTCCCTCCTTTCTGATCAAGGTAAATGTGCCTTTGAGCATAACTTTAAATAAGTGGATATTAAAGTTTGTAAAAATTTAAATTAAATCTAATTAGTGGATATTAACAAAGTAACTTGAAATTTAACTTAAAAATCCCTAACAACACTGCCACTGATGGATTTAGGCCTGGTTAATAAATTTGTGTTCAATAATTAGTTCTTATTAACTTTAGCTGAGACCTAAAACCTCTTTAGATCAAACCAAATGACTGTATATAATATGAACAACTTCTGCCCATTGCTTTCCTATTAACCGATATAGTCACTG
Organism: Perccottus glenii; assembly: GCA_024416835.2. Classification (NCBI taxonomy): domain Eukaryota; kingdom Metazoa; phylum Chordata; class Actinopteri; order Gobiiformes; family Odontobutidae; genus Perccottus; species Perccottus glenii. Next base: position 32,624,790 of record CM044549.2, read on the forward strand.
TGACAGGGCAATAAAATGGCAGTTACATCTGGGCTTTTCCACTTATACTGATTAGTATAACAATAGTTTTCAGGAAAAAAAAACGGACGGATAAATAAAAAATTCATAAATGTAAACATTTATGTTGTTTTTTCTTTGTCCTGTGGAATGGTTTGTAGATGGTATTGAACTTGTTAGTCTTTGAGCTGTCTCTTGTCTGAAAATTACAAATCTTCAGTAAAATATAGAGAGGCTCATGTGATAAATCCCCAGAAGTCCTCCCTGGGCTTCCATAGACTCACTCTGTGAACTCCGGCTCCTCCCACCATCCAAACACATGAATGTAAAGATAAACTGAGACTGTGTGCCTTTATGAAACAACTCCCTCCACCCTCGCCCCACTCACTTCCACTCGATTTGTGCGTTCACGCCAAGCCTCTCTCATGGAACCTCTTAAAAAAAGGTACTCAAGTAAGGGCACCACCATACAGTGATATACCTCCGTCCACCAGAGGGCAGGCTCCAAAAGCGGAAATATAAGGAGAAACCCAATGGTGACTTTACAAGTGTAAAAATCATGTTTACAGCCTGCTACAAAAGATGGCTAAGGTCTCTAGAGCTAAGGTTTTACTACTTGACAACTCTAGTGGGGGATTTCTTTATTAACATGTTCGTTTATGCTACTGATGTAACCGCCATTTTATTGCCCTGTAGTAACGACAACATCAGTGATAGGAAAGCAATGGGCGAAAGTTGTCCATATTTATACAGTCATCGGTTCACACGAGGGATCCGCCGGACTAAGGGTCGTCTGAAACCAGTGAGTGGTGAGGGCGAGTGGCTTATCAGACCCTCCAGAGCGAGTCTGCACCGTTACAGACTCACTCGCTGTGAAATACTGGCCTCTGGTCCTTATGCCAGACTCCAGACAAGTGTAGTTCCACAAGCTTTGTGGAAGCATACAATTCTAAAACCAGACGTGCAACACTTTTGTACAGACATATGAAGTAAAGTAAAGACTTTAGGATCACATGTTTGTTTCCTGATCTGGGTAAAATCCAGACATGTAAGACTAAATTCTTTGCCCCACTTGCTTGAAATTTAAATGTATGAAAAAACATCTTTGTGCATCACCGACACAGAAAATGCACATTAAACGTCCTTGTTTTCTAACATATCCTAGCTTGTTATTCTAAACAACATAATCCAGAGCAAAATGGATTATTTGCCGCTTGTGTTTGGTGCGTAACCGTGGTGACAGAGAAGGCCTGCTTCTGTCAGAGCGAGTAGTGCTCCTGAAAGAGGAGTGCATGAGTTAGACACTACTCTGTAATCGAGGGAAATCCAGTCTGCTGCGAGTGTCACTACAAACCGAGGACACTGGAGGGTGGAGTGGAAGTGTGGAGGGATTCAATTCAGAAAGTCCCTCTGTCTCCTTCTAAAGCCTCTTTCAGACATGTCTCCAGAGGATGTCAGGAGACATGAGCCTGTGTCACTCTGGGCCTTCATCCTATTTTAAAGCCTCCACATGCCTGAAAAAAACCCTCCTGTCTGTCCAAACACAGTCCTGGAGCTGTTCTCTCATTTCTGTCACACTCTGAGTCTTTAATGTGAACTGACACAAGGCTCATCACTGTCCAGAATCTACACCAGCCCTCCACCCAAAAAGAACTAATGACTGAATCAATAATAAAGAGTAACAGTTTCTAAATATAAATGATATTAGTGCATCACTTACAGCCGACTCTGTGGAGCTCTATGTTTACTTCTGAAGTTTAAAGGGATGTCCTTGGACCAGTCACTCTTCAGAGACCCACAGCTGGACACTGGAGACACTGCTCTCTGATTTCTGAAAGAACACGTTTCATGAACACACTGATTTATTCTACAGTCACACAGAGTACAGTTGTCACTGACATCATCAAATCTAAAGGAACAGATGTGTTCAAAGGGTTTCTTTAACACAACACTGTGGCCTCTGGAAAAAAGAAAAAGATGTAGAATTAAAGCCGCAAGCGGCGATAAAGGCCCTCGCCTCCCTTGAGACCGCGGGGACACATATATTCGGAGGATTGCATGTCGTGCTTTAAAGCAAATTTGGAGCTGTTTAGATGTAAAGCCTTTAGACACAAGGGGTGCGATTTAGGTGGTCACGCATTCCACCCAACATAGTAGATTTCCTGTTGAAATTACGATATGGCTGTAATAAACTTTTCTGTTTGCCCTGAGGTGTCCTATGGATGTACCAAGTTTTGTATTTCTACATTGGAAAAATTTACTTTAATTTTCCATAGGCCCAATGTATTTTGACTTTTCTAGGGGTCGCCACTGAGTCATTTTTCGTATTTTTTTTTCGGGGACTTCAAATACATAATTTTTTGCCGAGCTTCAAGTCTGGGACCAATAAAAATGACTTTTAGTTGTTGGTTTACTGGGTCAAATTGAGGATCATTTTGCAGAAAAATTATACTAAAAAAAAACATACAAAATTATAATAAAAAATTAAAGCCATAGCGCGATAAAGGCCCTCGCCTCCTTGAGACCGCGGGGACACATATATTCGGAGGATTGCATGTCGTGCTTTAAAGCAAATTTGGAGCTGTTTAGATGAAAACCCTTTAGCACAAAGTGTACGATTTAGGTGGTCATGTATTCCACCCAACATTTTCTGTTGAGAAGGATCCTGGCAATTGGGAAATGGCATTTATTTCCCAATAGTTGCCTCTTCACAGACTCATTCGACCACAGCCACAAATCTATCAAAAACAAATTGATAACTTTTTTTGCACACGTGTCTAGATGATACTCACCAAATTTGGAGCTGTTTAGATGAAAAGCCTTTAGACACAAGGGGTGCAATTTAGGTGGTCACGCATACACCCAACATAGTAGATTTCCTGTTGAGTTCTACGATATGGCTGTAATACATTTTTCTGTTCGCCTTGAGGTGTCCCAAGTTTCATTTTTCTACGTTGGAAAAAAGTTACTTTCACTTTCCATAGGCCCAATGTATTTTGACTTTTGTAGGGTCGCCACTGAGTCATTTTTCATATTTTTTTCGGCGACTTCAAATACATAAATTTTTCAGCTTGAAGTCTGGGACCAATAAAAATGACTTTTAGTTGCACGTTTACTGGGTCAAATTGAGGATCATTTTGCAGAAAAATTATAATAAAAAAAAATATACCAAATTATAATAAAATTAAATATAACTCGAGCAAAAAAGTCTAGAAAAACGCTTGTCTATTTTACATACATGTGTTTAGCTCATTTTGCCCAAGTTTGGTGTCTGTGGAATGAAGCAGCTATTTTCTGAGTTCTTTTAAAAGAGGTGTATTTTAAGTCGGTTCACATTTTCAATTTAAAATGGCCGCCTTCCGTGTGTGATAGGGTGTGGTCCCCATTGGCTTTTTGTTCATAAGCCCATGCTGGATGTGTGTACCAAGTTTGATTTGCCTACGACAAACTAACATTTTCACTTCCCATTGACTTTTTCCAAATATTTGGGACGTTGCTATGGCAACACATTTATAGATAGGGGTGGTTGTCATTGGCTTTTATGCTCGTCATGACATAAGAGATGTGTGTACCAAATTTTATGTCTCTATGACAAACTAAATTCTTGGGTCCCATTATAAGTTTGTAGGGGCGCTGGAGAGCCATTTCTAAAGATAACCCTTTTATTTACATATTTTTGTGTTCAGGTCATGAATGTGCACAAACGCCTTTTTGGGTCCAACTCGATCCGAGAAGCCGTTTGAGAGTTAAGACGCGTTTATTTTCACAAAAATGGCCACCTCGTTACAGGCTTGCCACACCCACCCGATAAGATATCAACAACAAAGTCACAACTTTGGTTGGCACATGTGTCTAGATGATACTCACCAAATTTGGGGCCATTTAGATTAAAACACAATGATTTGCATCTTTCTGCGCAAAGTGCGAATTTAGTGGCGCGCTTTTCACCCCACATGGACATCCTGTTAAGTTTAGGGTGTGACTGTCATTGACTTTTCTGTTTGCCCTGAGGTGTCCTATGGATATACCAAGTTTCATTTTTCTACGTTGGAAAAAAGTTACTTTCACTTTCCATAGGCCCAATGTATTTTGACTTTTCTAGGGGCCGCCACTGAGTCATTTTTCGTATTTTTTTCGGGACTTCAAATACATAAATTTTTTGCCGGGCTTGAAGTCTGGGACCAATAAAATGACTTTTCGTGCATGTTCACTGGGTCAAATTTAGGATCATAGGTGGAAAAGAAAAATAATTAAAGCCGCAAGCGGCGATAAAGGCCCTCGCCTCCCTTGAGACCGCGGGGACACATGCACTCGGAGGATTGCATTTCGTGCTTTAAAGCGTAAACTTCACGGTAATGTCAAATAACCGGGCCTGTGCTACTGCTGGGGCCTGCTACACCACCTTGTAATTTAGAGTTAAAGATCTCCACAATCCCTGGTTTTCCTGGGAGCTGTCTGAACCTTTGAAAATAATAGATTATGCTTGGGCTAAGGCGAGAAAAACAAAGTACTGGCTGGATATTTGAGATGACTCAGGAATCGCTGCACCCCCCTGTTTAAAAATGCAAAATGTAAATATAACTTGTCTAAAAGTACAAGGTTACAAGTTCCAAAGGATTCTGAGGAGTTTTCTAAGACTCTAGCCGTGGCTCTGGAGGGACCTCCTCTAAATGAAGGATTCTGGCAATTGGGAAATGGCATTTATTTCCCAAAGAAATGGCTGCCTCTTCACAGACTCATTACGACCACAGCCACAAATGTATCAAAAAACAAATTGATAACTTTTTTGGCACACGTGTCTAGATGATACTCGCTAAATTTGGAGCTGTTTAGATGAAAAGCCTTTAGACACAAGAGTGCGATTTAGGTGGTCACGCATTCCACCCAACATAGTAGATTTCCTGTTGAGTTTATGTTTATGGTATGGCTGTACAAACTTTTCTGTTTGCCCTGAGGTGTCCTATGGATGTACCAAGTTTTGTATTTCTACATTGGAAAAATTTACTTTCATTTTCCATAGGCCCAGTATTTTGACTTTTTAGGGTCGCCACTGAGTCATTTTTCATATTTTTTTCGGGACTTCAAATACATAAATTTTTCACCGGCTTAAAGTCTGGGACCAATAAAATTGACTTTTAGTTGCACGTTTACTGGGTCAAATTGAGGATCATTTTGCAAAAAATTATAATAAAAAAATATATACCAAATTATAATAAAAAAATACAACTCGAGCAAAACGATAAGAAAACGCCTGTCTATTTTACATACATGTGTTTAGCTCATTTTGCCCAGGTTTGGTGTCTGTGGAATGAAGCAGCTATTTTCTGTGTTCTTTTAAAAAAGAGGTATATTTTAAATCGGTTCACATTTTCAATTCAAAATGGCTGCCTTCCCGTGTTTGATAGGGTGTGGTCCCCATTGGCTTTTTTGTTCATAAGCCCATGGTGGATGTGTGTACCAAGTTTCATTTGCCTACAACAAACTAAAAATTTCACTTCCCATTGACTTTTTCCACATTTTTGGGCCATTGCTATGGCAACACATTTATAGATAGGGGGTGCTTGTCATTGGCTTTTATGCTCGTCATGACATAAGAGATGTGTGTACCAAATTTTATGTCTCTATGACAAAGTAAATTCTTGGGTCCCATTATAAGTTTGTAGGGGGCGCTGGAGAGCCATTTCTAAAGATAACCCTTTTATTTACATATCTTTGTGTTCAGGTCATGAATGTGCACAAACGCCTTTTTGGGTCCAACTCGATCCGAGAAGGCGTTTGAGAGTTAAGAGACGTTTTATTTTCATAAAAATGGCCACCTCGTTACAGGCTTGCCACACCCATACCCAATAAGATATCAACAACAAAGTCACAACTTTGGTTGGCACACGTGTCTAGATGATACTCACCAAATTTGGGGCCATTTAGATTAAAACACAAGGATTTGCATCTTTCTGCGCAAGGGGTGCGATTTTAGTGGCCATGCGTTTCACCCCACATGGCGGACTTCCTGTTAAGTTTAGGGTGTGACTGTCATTGACTTTTCTGTTTGCCCTGAGGTGTCCTATGGATGTACCAAGTTTCATTTTTCTATGTTGGAAAAAAGTTACTTTCACTTTCAATAGGCCCAATGTATTTTGATTTTGTAGGGGTCGCCACTGAGTCATTTTTCGTATTTTTTTTCCGGCGGCTTCAAATACATAAATTTTTCGCCGAGCTTGAAGTCTGGGACCAATAAAAATGACTTTTCGTTCATGTTCACTGGGTAAAATTTAGGATCATATGGGGAGAAGAAGAAAAAAAAAAAAAAAAAAAAATAATCCGAGCAAAAACAATAGGCCCTCCCGGTCATCACCGGCTCGGGCCTAAAAAATAATAAAAAAAAAAAATAAAAAAAAAATTCCGAGCAAAAACAATAGGCCCTCCCGGTCATCACCGGCTCGGGCCTAAATATATAACTCGAGCAAAAACGTCAAGAAAAACACCTGTCTATTTTACATACTTGTGTTTAGCTCATTTTGCCCAAGTTTGGTGTCTGTGGAATGAAGCAGCTATTCTCTGTGTTCTTTTAAAAAAGAGGTGTATTTTAAGTCGGTTCACATTTTCAATTCAAAATGGCCGCCTTCCCGTGTGTGATAGGGTGTGGTCCCCATTGGCTTTTTTGCTCATAAGCCCATACTGGATGTGTGTACCAAGTTTCATTTGCCTACGACAAAATAAAACTTTCACTTCCCATTGACTTTTTCCACATATTTGGGACGTTGCTATGGCAACACATTTATAGATAGGGGGTGGTTATCATTGGCTTTTATGCTCGTCATGACATAAGAGATGTGTGTACCAAATTTCATGTCTCTATGACAAACTAAATTCTTGGGTCCCATTATAAGTTTGTAGGGGGCGCTGGAGAGCCATTTCTAAAGATAACCCTTTTATTTACATATCTTTGTGTTCAGGTCATGAATGTGCACAAACTCCTTTTTGGGTCCAACTCGATCCGAGAAGGCGTTTGAGAGTTAAGAGACGTTTTATTTTCACAAAAATGGCCACCTCGTTACAGGCTTGCCACACCCATACCCGATAAGATATCAACAACAAAGTCACAACTATCACGGCGGCACAGTGGCAGAGTGGTTAGCTCTCCTGCCTCACAGCAAGAAGGTCCTGGGTTCAACCCCATCCAAGGCAGGGCCTTTCTGTGTGGAGTTTGCATGTTCTCCCTGTGTCTGCGTAGGTTTCCTCCGGGTACTCCGGTTTTCCCTACCACCAAAAACATGTACAATAGTCCCCCCCCCAAACACACATGGGGCCAGGTCATGTTTGTAAATGAGAATTGGTTCTCAAACAGTTTACCTGGATAAATAAAGGTTAAACAACTTTGGTTGGCACACGTGTCTAGATGATACTTACCAAATTTGGGGCCATTTAGATTAAAACACAATGATTTGCATCTTTCTGCGCAAGTGCGATTTTAGTGGCGCGTTTCACCCCACATGGCGGACTTCCTGTTAAGTTTAGGGTGTGACTGTCATTGACTTTTCTGTTTGCCCTGAGGTGTTCTATGGATGTACCAAGTTTCATTTTTCTACGTTGGAAAAAAGTTACTTTCATTTTCCATAGGCCCAATGTATTTTGACTTTTCTAGGGGTCGCCACTGAGTCATTTTTGTAAATCAAATACATAAATTTTTCGCCGAGCTTGAAGTCTGGGACCAATAAAAATGACTTTTCGTGCATGTTCACTGGGTCAAATTTAGGATCATTTTGCAGAAAAAGAAAGGTCATCACCGGCTCGGGCCTAATAAAAAAGTTATACTCCTGAAAGAAATAAAAAAATAAAATAGAAACAACACATGAGCAAACCAGGAAACTCCAGCTTAAGAATAAACTACTATTTGAGCCTCACAAGCCTTTTAACAAGGAGACATCATTTGCCTTGTTTAAATTACACAGAAAACATTTTGAATATGGGACGAGCAGGAAAGAGTTTGGCCCTACAATTAAAGCAAATGGAAAATAAACATTCCATTCCTGCAGTTCATGAGCAGACTGGCTCTGATATATGACCAAAAAGAAATAAATACAGCTTTTAACAGTTTAACAGCAAGTAAACAGGATAAATGAGAAAACCGTCACTCCACAGCCTTCAGCAAATAAATTGCAATGTTACTAGGTCTTTGTTTAAGAAGGACCAGAGCAGACAGGAGCTCTTTCTGGCTGGACCTGTGCTCAAAGTTGTATCTGTGAAAGGTATTCTGTTAATCATGTATTTTGAATTGGCTACAGCAGCAGAGCTGTTTGATTGGTTATCTTTTCACGAATGCAGGTACACTTGTGTTTCATTCCCTCCTTTCTGATCAAGGTAAATGTGCCTCTGAGCATAACTTTAAATAAGTGGATATTAAAGTTTGTAAAAATTTAAATTAAATCTAATTAGTGGATATTAACAAAGTAACTTGAAATTTAACTTAAAAATCCCTAACAACACTGCCACTGATGGATTTAGGCCTGGTTAATAAATTTGTGTTCAATAATTAGTTCTTATTAACTTTAGCTGAGACCTAAAACCTCTTTAGATCAAACCAAATGACTGTATATAATATGAACAACTTCTGCCCATTGCTTTCCTATTCACCGATATAGTCACTGTGACAGGGCAATAAAATGGCAGTTACATCTGGGCTTTTCCACTTATACTGATTAGTATAACAATAGTTTTCAGAAAAAAAAAAACGGACGGATAAATCAAAAATTCATAAATGTAAACATTTATGTTGTTTTTTCTTTGTCCTGTGGAATGGTTTGTAGATGGTATTGAACTTGTTAGTTTTTGAGCTGTCTCTTGTCTGAAAATTACAAATCTTCAGTAAAATATAGAGAAAGGCTCATGTGATAAATCCCCAGAAGTCCTCCCTGGGCTTCCATAGACTCACTCTGTGAACTCCGGCTCCTCCCACCATCCAAACGCATGAATGTAAAGATAAACTGAGACTGTGTGCCTTTATGAAACAACTCCCTCCACCCTCGCCCCACTCACTTCCACTCGATTTGTGCGTTCACACCAAGCCTCTCTCATGGAACCTCTTAAAAACGTACTCAAGTAAGGGCACCACCATACAGTGATATACCTCCGTCCACCAGAGGGCAGGCTCCAAAAGCGGAAATATAAGGAGAAACCCAATGGTGACTTTACAAGTGTAAAAATCATGTTTACAGCCTGCTACAAAAGATGGCTCCAGTCTCTAGAGCTAAGGTTTTACTACTTGACAACTCTAGTGGGGGATTTCTTTATTAACGTGTTCGTTTATGCTACTGATGTAACCGCCATTTTATTGCCCTGTAGTAACGACAACATCAGTGATAGGAAAGCAATGGGCGAAAGTTGTCCATATTTATACAGTCATCGGTTCACACGAGGGATCCGCCGGACTAAGGGTCGTCTGAAACCAGTGAGTGGTGAGGGCGAGTGGCTTATTAGACCCTCCAGAGCGAGTCTGCACCGTTACAGACTCACTCGCTGTGAAATACTGGCCTCTGGTCCTTATGCCAGACTCCAGACAAGTGTAGTTCCACAAGCTTTGTGGAAGCATACAATTCTAAAACCAGACGTGCAACACTTTTGTACAGACATATGAAGTAAAGAGTAAAGACTTTAGGATCACATGTTTGTTTCCTGATCTGGGTAAAATCCAGACATGTAAGACTAAATTCTTTGCCCCACTTGCTTGAAATTTAAATGTATGAAAAAACATCTTTGTGCATCACCGACACAGAAAATGCACATTAAACGTCCTTGTTTTCTAACATATCCTAGCTTGTTATTCTAAACAACATAATCCAGAGCAAAATGGATTATTTGCCGCTTGTGTTTGGTGCATAACCGTGGTGACAGAGAAGGCCTGCTTCTGTCAGAGCGAGAGTAGTGCTCCTGAAAGAGGAGTGCATGAGTTAGACACTACTCTGTAATCGAGGGAAATCCAGTCTGCTGGGAGTGTCACTACAAACTGAGGACACTGGAGGGTGGAGTGGAAGTGTGGAGGGATTCAATTCAGAAAGTCCCTCTGTCTCCTTCTAAAGCCTCTTTCAGACATGTCTCCAGAGGACGTCAGGAGACATGAGCCTGTGTCACTCTGGGCCTTCATCCTATTTTAAAGCCTCCACATGCCTGAAAAAAACCCTCCTGTCTGTCCAAACACAGTCCTGGAGCTGTTCTCTCATTTCTGTCACACTCTGAGTCTTTAATGTGAACTGACACAAGGCTCATCACTGTCCAGACTCTACACCAGCCCTCCACCCAAAAAGAACTAATGACTGAATCAATAATAATGAGTAACAGTTTCTAAATATAAATGATATTAGTGCATCACTTACAGCCGACTCAGTGGAGCTCTACGTTTACTTCTGAAGTTTAAAGGGATGTCCTTGGACCAGTCGCTCTCCACAGACCCACAGCTGGACACTGGAGACACTGCTCTCTGATTTCTGAAAGAACACGTTTCATGAACACACTGATTTATTCTACAGTCAGAGAGTACAGTTGTCACTGACATCATCAAATCTAAAGGAACAGATGTGTTCAAAGGGTTTCTTTAACACAATACTGTGGCCTCTGGAAAAAAGAAAAAGATGTAGAATAAAAAAGTTATACTCCTGAAAGAAATAAAAAAATAAAATAGAAACAACACATGAGCAAACCAGGAAACTCCAGCTTAAGAATAAACTACTATTTGAGCCTCACAAGCCTTTTAACAAGGAGACATCATTTGCCTTGTTTAAATTACACAGAAAAATTTTTGAATATGGGACGAGCAGGAAAGAGTTTGGCCCTACAATTAAAGCAAATGGAAAATAAACATTCCATTCCTGCAGTTCATGAGCAGACTGGTTCTGATACATTACCAAAAAGAAATAAATACAGCTTTTAACAGTTTAACAGCAAGTAAACAGGATAAATGAGAAAACCGTCACTCCACAGCCTTCAGCAAATAACTTGCAATTTACATTTACATTTACATTTAGTCATTTAGCAGACGCTTTTATCCAAAGCGACTTACAAGTGAGGATAACAATGGAAGCAACTTTAACAACACAAGGTACAAAAAGCATAAGTGCACAAAAACTAGTCCGTTTAAACCCAGCGCAGTATACGATGCTAAGGATAAGAGAAATTTTTTTTTTTTTTTTTTTTTTTTTTTTTTTTGAAAGGAATCGATAGAAAGGAAGTAGGGCTCAGTGTTTGTCAGTCAGGTGTTGACGGAAGAGATGTGTTTTCAGGTGTTTTTTAAAGATGGCTACAGAGTCTGCTGATCTTGTAGCAGCGGGTAGATCATTCCACCAATGTGGAACAGATCCAGAGAAGATGCGTGAGAGTGATTTTGTACCTTTTGGGACGGTACCACCAGACGTTGTTCATTTGCAGGCGCAGGGATCTGGTAGGAACGTAGGTCTGTATTAGTGAGTGGAGGTATGGGGTGCAGAACCAGAGGTGGTTTTGTAGGCCAAGAGCATAGCTTTGAACTTGATGCGGGCGTCAACCGGGAGCCAGTGTAACCTAATGAATAGAGGAGATACGTGCGCTCTCTTTGGTTCATTAAAGACCACTCTTGCTGCTGCATTCTGGATCAGCTGCAGAGGTTTGGTTGTGCAGGTGGGGAGTCCAGCCAGTAGGGCATTGCAATAGTCCAGTTTGGACAAGACAAGAGCCTGGACTAGAATTTGCGTGGAGTGCTCTGATAGGAAAGGTCTAATTTTTCTAATGTTGTAGAGGATGAATCTACAGGACCGGGTGGTGCTGGCGACATGACATGAAGTTTAGCTGATCATCAATTACCACTCCCAGATTTCTGGCAGTGCTGGACGGTGTAATGGTTGATGGGCCTAGTTGAATGGAGAGGTTGTGGTGGGTCTTTGGATGGGCCGGAATCACAAGCAGTTCTGTTTTGCAAGGTTCAGCTGCAGGTGATGCTCCTTCATCCAAAGTGAGATGTCGCTCAGACATGCCGAGACGAGCAGAGACCGTCGGATCGTCAGGATGAAATGACAGGTGGAGTTGAGTGTCATCTGCATAGCAGTGATAGGAAAAGCCATGCTTCTGGATGACAGAGCCAAGGGATGTCATGTATATGGAAAAGAGTAGCGGTCGAGCACTGAGCCCTGTGGCACCCCTGTATTGAGATGTTGGGACTCAGAGACCTCATTTCTCCAGGATACTCTGAATGATCTATCCGAGAGGTAAGACTTGAACCATTGCAACGCCATTCCAGAGACACCCATCGCCTGAGAGAGGACAGGAGGATGTGATGATTAACAGTGTCAAAAGCAGCAGACAGATCCAGTAAGATGAGTACAGATGACTTGGATGTTGCCTTTGCCAGTCTCAGAGCTTCGATGACTGAGAGCAGGGCAGTTTCGGTGGAATGACCGCTCTTGAACCCAGACTGGTTCTGGTCCAGGAGGTTGTTCCGTGTGAGAAAGGATGAGAGCTGAGTAAACACAACCCGCTCCAGAGCTTTGGCAATGAAGGGAAGGAGGAAAACCGGTCTGTAGTTTTCAAGCAGAGTAGGGTTAAGAGTGGGTTTCTTCAGTAGTGGTGTGATGCGGGCCTCTTTGAAAGCTGTGGGGAAGGACCCAGTGGAAAGAGATGAGTTGATGATGTGGGTGAGAGCAGGCACGACAGATGGAGAGATGGCCTGAAGGAGATGTGTGGGGATGGGATCCAGCGGGCAGGTAGTAGGGTGGTTAGAATGACCTTGGAAACGTCTGCTTCAGTTAGAGGAGAGAAGGAAGTGAGCAAACACATATCAGGGTCTGAATGAGCTCGACAGGTGGTGGCGCAGAGAACTGACTGCTGATGGCGGTCGTTTTCTTTACAAAGAAAGACGCGAAATCATCAGCTGTTAGATCCGATGAAGGTGGGGAGCAGGCGGACAAAGGAGGGCGGAAAAGGTTCTAAAGAGAGTCGCGAGTCAGGTGAGTTGATTAACCTAGAATGGTAGTAGACAGTTTTTGCAGAGGTGACATCAGCGGAGAAAGTAGAGAGGAGAGACTGGTAGATAGAGAGGTTAGCAGGATCTTTAGACTTGCGCCATTTTCTCTCAGCTGACCGGAGGCTGGCGCGGTGCTCGCGTAGAACATCGGATAACCAGGGGCAGAGCGAGGATGTGCGGGCTGGTCTAGATGTAAGGGGGCATAAGTTGTCCAAGCAGGATGTAAGCGTGGAGCACAGAGTGTCGGTGGCAGTGTTAGTGTTTAAAGAGAGCTCCTCAGAGGAGGGGCGCAGAAGAGACAGCAGAGGAAAACGGGAGGGACTGAGTGTCGCAGTTTGCGCTGAAAGTGACCAGCGTAAAACAATTGCAGTGTCTGGAGAATTTAGGTCAAGGTCGAGAGTAATGAAGAAATGATCGGAAGTGTGCAGTGGCGTGACCTGAGTGTGGAGGGTGGAGCAGTATCTTATGTAGATAAGATCTAGTTGGTTACCAGACTTGTGGGTTGCCGATGTGGAAACCTGCTTGAGGTCAAATGATGCAGTTAGGTTAATGAAGTTAGCAGCCTGTGGCTTTTCAAGGTGGATGTTGAAGTCTCCTAATACCACCAGAGGGGTACCATCGTCAGGGAAGGATGAAAGAAGCGCATCCAACTCCTCCAAGAAATGTCCAAGCTGACCTGGGGCCGATAGATAACTACAAAATGACTTTTAACAGGGTGGGTGATGGTAACAGCATGGAACTCGAAGGAGCTGTTGTCACACAAGGGTGATAGCTGTTTGAACTTCCAGTCAGTAGGAATAAGTAGTCCGGTCCCTCCGCCCCTTCCAGTGAAGCGAGGACTGTGGGAGAAAGTGTGATTATGGGAGAGGGCGGCGGGAGTGGCAGAGTCCTCTGGTTTGATCCATGTTTCTGTAAGTGCTACAACTGAGAGACCAGAATGTTGAACAAAAGCTGTAATGAAATCAGCTTTGTTCACAGCAGACTGGCAGTTCCACAAGCCTATTGGGAAAGTAGAAGGGGCGGTTTTTGACAGTGATATAACATGCAGATTACTATGGTTGCGCGCGCTTTTGCGTGAAACGGATGATAATTTCCGTGGTGAAATGACAGTAGTAATTTGGAAACACATTTAAGAGCCGAAGAGGAAAAAGTATAGAAGAAGAAAGTAATAGTAGAAATAATGGAATATAAGTGCAAACAATTAGTACTAAAAAAAGGTGCAATACTCAGGTCCTATGTGGGTGTGTGGCTGCTCGGTGGAGTCGCGTGCAGGTAGAGTCGATGGTCTTTACTCTCTTCGGTCTTCACGCGATGACTGCTGCCGCGCGCTGCCGCGTGGCTACTCCCACTTAAATACCCTTCTATTCGAGTAATTGAATTCAGCAGGTCCCGCCTACACACACAAAGAACTCACACGAAACTAGCCCGCTAACAGCTGAGACTACACACGGTACACCACGTGACACGGTCGTAGTAAACACACTGCGCGGTTTCTCAGCAGTAACACGGCACAATAAGCTCAAAGAGACAAGAATTACATACACTCACACAGTTCTGTAGGCTTCTGCTGCAAAGTTGCTTCTCCTAGTAACCGATTAATCACGGAGTTATGTAGGAGAGCGAAGCTGGCGTTGGTCCCGCCTCTACACACACACAAAGAACTCACACGAAACTAGCCCGCTAACAGCTGAGACTACACACCGGTACACCACGTGACACGGTCGTAGTAAACACACTGCGCGGTTTCTCAGCAGTAACACGGCACAATAAGCTCAAAGAGACAAGAATTACATACACTCACACAGTTCTGTAGGCTTCTGCTGCAAAGTTGCTTCTCCTAGTAACTTCGATTAATCACGGAGTTATGTAGGAGAGCGAAGCTGGCGTTGGTCCCGCCTCTACACACACAAAGAACTCACACGAAACTAGCCCGCTAACAGCTGAGACTACACACCGGTACACCACGTGACACGGTCGTAGTAAACACACTGCGCGGTTTCTCAGCAGTAACACGGCACAATAAGCTCAAAGAGACAAGAATTACATACACTCACACAGTTCTGTAGGCTTCTGCTGCAAAGTTGCTTCTCCTAGTAACTTCGATTAATCACGGAGTTATGTAGGAGAGCGAAGCTGGCGTTGGTCCCGCCTCTACACACACACAAAGAACTCACACGAAACTAGCCCGCTAACAGCTGAGACTACACACCGGTACACCACGTGACACGGTCGTAGTAAACACACTGCGCGGTTTCTCAGCAGTAACACGGCACAATAAGCTCAAAGAGACAAGAATTACATACACTCACACAGTTCTGTAGGCTTCTGCTGCAAAGTTGCTTCTCCTAGTAACTTCGATTAATCACGGAGTTATGTAGGAGAGCGAAGCTGGCGTTTGGTCCCGCCTCTACACACACACAAAGAACTCACGAAACTAGCCCGCTAACAGCTGAGACTACACACCGGTACACCACGTGACACGGTCGTAGTAAACACACTGCGCGGTTTCTCAGCAGTAACACGGCACAATAAGCTCAAAGAGACAAGAATTACATACACTCACACAGTTCTGTAGGCTTCTGCTGCAAAGTTGCTTCTCCTAGTAACCGATTAATCACGGAGTTATGTAGGAGAGCGAAGCTGGCGTTGGTCCCGCCTCTACACACACACAAAGAACTCACACGAAACTAGCCCGCTAACAGCTGAGACTACACACCGGTACACGTGACACGGTCGTAGTAAACACACTGCGCGGTTTCTCAGCAGTAACACGGCACAATAAGCTCAAAGAGACAAGAATTACATACACTCACACAGTTCTGTAGGCTTCTGCTGCAAAGTTGCTTCTCCTAGTAACTTCGATTAATCACGGAGTTATGTAGGAGAGCTAAGCTGGCGTTGGTCCCGCCTCTACACACACACAAAGAACTCACGAAACTAGCCCGCTAACAGCTGAGACTACACACGGTACACCACGTGACACGGTCGTAGTAAACACACTGCGCGGTTTCTCAGCAGTAACACGGCACAATAAGCTCAAAGAGACAAGAATTACATACACTCACACAGTTCTGTAGGCTTCTGCTGCAAAGTTGCTTCTCCTAGTAACCCGATTAATCACGGAGTTATGTAGGAGAGCGAAGCTGGCGTTGGTCCCGCCTCTACACACACACAAAGAACTCACGAAACTAGCCCGCTAACAGCTGAGACTACACACCGGTACACCACGTGACACGGTCGTAGTAAACACACTGCGCGGTTTCTCAGCAGTAACACGGCACAATAAGCTCAAAGAGACAAGAATTACATACACTCACACAGTTCTGTAGGCTTCTGCTGCAAAGTTGCTTCTCCTAGTAACTTCGATTAATCACGGAGTTATGTAGGAGAGCGAAGCTGGCGTTTGGTCCCGCCTCTACACACACACAAAGAACTCACACGAAACTAGCCCGCTAACAGCTGAGACTACACACCGGTACACCACGTGACACGGTCGTAGTAAACACACTGCGGTTTCTCAGCAGTAACACGGCACAATAAGCTCAAAGAGACAAGAATTACATACACTCACACAGTTCTGTAGGCTTCTGCTGCAAAGTTGCTTCTCCTAGTAACTTCGATTAATCACGGAGTTATGTAGGAGAGCGAAGCTGGCGTTTGGTCCCGCCTCTACACACACAAAGAACTCACACGAAACTAGCCCGCTAACAGCTGAGACTACACACCGGTACACCACGTGACACGGTCGTAGTAAACACACTGCGCGGTTTCTCAGCAGTAACACGGCACAATAAGCTCAAAGAGACAAGAATTACATACACTCACACAGTTCTGTAGGCTTCTGCTGCAAAGTTGCTTCTCCTAGTAACCGATTAATCACGGAGTTATGTAGGAGAGCGAAGCTGGCGTTTGGTCCCGCCTCTACACACACACAAAGAACTCACACGAAACTAGCCCGCTAACAGCTGAGACTACACACCGGTACACCACGTGACACGGTCGTAGTAAACACACTGCGCGGTTTCTCAGCAGTAACACGGCACAATAAGCTCAAAGAGACAAGAATTACATACACTCACACAGTTCTGTAGGCTTCTGCTGCAAAGTTGCTTCTCCTAGTAACCGATTAATCACGGAGTTATGTAGGAGAGCGAAGCTGGCGTTGGTCCCGCCTCTACACACACACAAAGAACTCACACGAAACTAGCCCGCTAACAGCTGAGACTACACACCGGTACACCACGTGACACGGTCGTAGTAAACACACTGCGCGTTTCTCAGCAGTAACACGGCACAATAAGCTCAAAGAGACAAGAATTACATACACTCACACAGTTCTGTAGGCTTCTGCTGCAAAGTTGCTTCTCCTAGTAACTTCGATTAATCACGGAGTTATGTAGGAGAGCGAAGCTGGCGTTTGGTCCCGCCTCTACACACACACAAAGAACTCACACGAAACTAGCCCGCTAACAGCTGAGACTACACACCGGTACACCACGTGACACGGTCGTAGTAAACACACTGCGCGGTTTCTCAGCAGTAACACGGCACAATAAGCTCAAAGAGACAAGAATTACATACACTCACACAGTTCTGTAGGCTTCTGCTGCAAAGTTGCTTCTCCTGTTACAATGTTACTAGGTCTTTGTTTAAGAAGGACCAGAGCAGACAGGAGCTCTTTCTGGCTGGACCTGTGCTGGGTAAAGTTGTATCTGTGAAAGGTATTCTGTTAATCATGTATTTTGAATTCGGCTACAGCAGCAGAGCTGTTTGATTGGTTATCTTTTCACGAATGCAGGTACACTTGTGTTTCATTCCCTCCTTTCTGATCAAGGTAAATGTGCCTCTGAGCATAACTTTAAATAAGTGGATATTAAAGTTTGTAAAAATTTAAATTAAATCTAATTAGTGGATATTAACAAAGTAACTTGAAATTTAACTTAAAAATCCCTAACAACACTGCCTGTTACATGCAGGGGATATTTGTTTCTGCCTCCCTGCTCCTGTCTTTCCTCCTCCCTTATTTGCTCTCAGGTGCTGTGAGTGGAACCTGTTTGCCACACCCTGGTTGGATAATTCACCACCTGGAGCAGCCAATCAGGGCCATAACAAGTGGTGGCTCGTCCGGGATCTTTTTTTTACCACAAGACAATCATTGAGTCTATTGTGTCATATTTTTGAGAGCGCGAGAGAGGAAAATGGTGTTTTTTTTGCAGGATTTTATTGACAGTCCGTGTGTTGAAAACCTGGAAAGGTGTCGTAAGGATGACTTGTTGTGTATTGCAGCACACTATAGAATTCCTGTTCAAAAACAATCTGCTAAACGAGAGATCAAAAATAAGGTCTTAGAGAAATTGATTGAACTAAAAGTTCTTGCTCCTGTTGAGCATAGCCCTACAGAGACACGTGGTGAGTCTTCTGATGAGGGTTCGGTTCAACTAGAACCTATTGCTAAGGAAGAGGATGTTAGAATATCCACTCCTTTAGAGACTCGAGAGGAAAGGGAGACTCCTCCTGCAACTTTGCCTCGTTTTGAGCCTTTCTCCCCAGAAGCACATGGAGTTGGAGCTAGCACTGGTGCCAAGCTGAAGCTTCGTCTTGCTCGTCTCCAGCTGGAGGTAGAAGAGAGAGAAAAGGTGCGTAAAGCTGAGTATGACCTTCGACTACAAATACGGAAACTAGAGATCCAGGCTAATAAGGAAATTAGGTTAAGAGAACTGGAAATTGAAGCCAATAGAGTCCTACCTCAAAGGGACACAGTACAGAAGTCTGAAAACTCCCCTTCTCAATCACCTTCTGGTATACAAGGTTTTGAGGTCAGTAAAAACATTGCATTAGTGCCAATATTTCGTGAGACAGAGGTTGATTCTTATTTTGGTGCATTTGAAAGAATTGCTACTGCTCTTGGCTGGCCTAAAGAGATGTGGCTTATACTACTTCAGTGCAAACTGATTGGGAAGGCCCAAGAGGTGGTGTCTTCTCTTTCACTTAAAGATAGTCTGGACTATGAGGTACTAAAAGAATCTATTCTGCGGGCCTATCAACTTGTCCCAGAGGCCTACAGGCAGAAATTTAGAAATCACAAGAAGACTAGTGGACAAACATTTATGGAGTTTGCAAGGAAAAGGGCTCCTCTTTGATAAATGGTGTGCCGCTAATGATGTGAAAAATAATTTTGAATCTCTGAGGCAATTGATACTGCTAGAAGACTTCAGAAATGCACTACCAGAAAAGATGGTAATCTTTTTGAATGAACAGAAGGTGTCGTCTTTGTCTAAGGCAGCTGTCTTGGCCGATGAGTTTGTGTTAACTCACAAAAATGTCTTTGTGTCTTCTTCGCGAGCAGATCGAGTAGCAAACCCCGTGAGCTCGAGTCCTGATCGGATAAGGTTTGAACAAAGGTTCCCAAAATCCCCTCCACGTGAGCAGCGTGAGTGCTACTATTGTCACAAAAAAGGGCATATCATTGCAGATTGTCTTACTTTAAAACGCAAACAGTCACAACCAAAAGGTGTTGGATTGGTAAACAAGATGGCATGTCCAACACGGGAGATTTCACACAGACACGACTCTGAGCCTGATTCTTGTTTTTAAACCCTTCATTTCAAACGGTTTTGTCTCAACTACAGGAGACCCAAGGAATCAAAATCCAGTAACCATTTTGCGTGATACTGGAGGATCACAGTCCATTATCAGAGCAGGCATACTTCCACTGTCAGAGAATTCTTCATGTCATTCTAGTGCCATTGTTCAGGGAGTAGGGATGAGATTCATACCTGCCCCTCTGCATAATGTTTATTTACAGTCTGACCTTGTTAAAGGCTTCTTTAAGGTGGCTGTCCTTCCTGCTCTGCCGATCAAAGGGATTGATTTCATTCTTGGTAATGATCTTGCTGGAGGTAAGGTCTCACCAGTTCCAGAAGTAGTGGAAAACCCTGAGTCCACTGAAGAGTGTGAAAATTCAGACATTTTTCCAGCTTGTGTAGTTACAAGAGCTCAAACAAAGAAGTATGGTGTTACCTTGTCTGATACTTTTTTGAATACAGAAGGAAATCGGAAGGAGATGACTGGTGAACCAGAGGTCCAGTCCCCTGTTGCTCTGGAGACTACCACACTGCCTGCCACCAGAAGTGAGTTTATCTTGGCACAAAAAGGTGACAATACCCTTTCAAAATGTTTCTCCTCAGTTCTATGCCAGGAAGAGGCCCGGCGCAACAAAGTGACATATATATTAGAAGATGGACTACTCATGCGGCGTTGGACCAGCAATGTCTCTGAGAATGAGGGGGTCACTTATCAAGTTGTTGTGCCTACAGTCTATAGACACCAAGTCCTGTCCTTAGCCCATGACCACCCCTGGTCAGGACACCTGGGGTCACAAAAACTTATAACAGAGTCCTTAAACATTTCTTCTGGCCCGGACTCAAGTCTGATGTTGTTCAGTACTGTCGAACATGTCATGTTTGTCAAGTGACGGGAAAGCCCAATCAGGTGATTCCTCCTGCACCTCTCTGTCCCATACCAGTGATGGGTGAGCCTTTTGCAAAAGTCATTGTTGATTGTGTGGGTCCATTGCCAAAGACTAAAAGTGGAAATCAGTTTCTTCTTACCATTATGTGTGCTTCCACCAGGTATCCAGAAGCCATCCCACTGAGGAAAATAACATCTCAAGTCATCATTAAGGCTCTGGTAAAGTTCTTTTCCATCTTTGGTTTGCCAAAAGTAATTCAATCCGACCAAGGCACAAACTTTAAGTCCAAAGCCTTTGCTCATGCTCTTAAAAGCTTAGGAATTACTCATGTCCACTCCTTACCATCCTGAAAGCCAAGGGGCTCTAGAACGATTTCATCAAACCCTGAAATCTATGTTACGGAAACACTGTTTTGAGCCACAGAAAGATTGGGATGACAGTGCTCCACTTGTGTTGTTTGCTGCTCGTGAAGCTGTTCAGGAGTCAATAGGATTTAGCCCTGCTCAACTAGTGTTTGGACATGAGGTCAGAGGTCCTCTGAAAATTCTTAAGGAGCAGCTGGTTACTCCTGAGAAATCTGTCAAAAGCATCCCTGAG
This sequence comes from Perccottus glenii, assembly GCA_024416835.2. Taxonomy (NCBI): domain Eukaryota; kingdom Metazoa; phylum Chordata; class Actinopteri; order Gobiiformes; family Odontobutidae; genus Perccottus; species Perccottus glenii. Next base: position 32,645,837 of record CM044549.2, read on the forward strand.
TATGTTGCCAATCTCCGAGAGCGTCTAAAATTGGCTTGTTCTTTGGCTAAAGAGAAGTTAACATCATCTCAAGAAAAAATGAAGCAGCACTTTGACAAAAAAGCAGTTGTGCATTCATTCCAGCCAGGTGACAAAGTTCTTGTTCTCCTGCCTATACCTGGTTCCTCACTGTCGTCTAAATTTTCTGGTCCTTATGTTATAGAAAAGAAACTGAGTGAGACAAACTATGTAATTCACACACCTGACCGCCGGCGGAGTTCTAGAGTCTGTCATGTCAATATGCTGAAGCTCTACTGTACCAGAAGAGACCAGTACGACACAGCCAGCAGCTCGGAGGGGCCAGCCACATCACCTATTGCCTCCTTCGCCACAGTGAGCTCCACTGATGATGATGACGGTTTAGTCATAAGGAACGCTACCCCTCAGGGGGCAAGATTAGGTAACAGTGAGATATTGTCAGATTTGTTCTCTTTCTTATCTCACCTTGCTGATGAACATCGGGCTGACATCATAAAACTTATCATGGCTTTCCCTACTCTGTTCAATGACGTTCCCTCACAAACTTCTGTACTCTACCATAACATTGTTGCAGACACCCTGTCCAGGGTCCCATAGTTATTGGTGTGTGTGTATAAGAAATGTTCAAACCATGTTTGAATCTGTAAGGGTGGGGGTGTTACATGCATATTTGTTTCTGCCTCCCTGCTCCTGTCTTTCCTCCTCCCTTATTTGCTCTCAGGTGCTGTGAGTGGAACCTGTTTGCCACACCCTGGTTGGATAATTCACCACCTGGAGCAGCCAATCAGGGCCTGGCTCAAGATTTAAAAAGGAAGCACCTGGAGCTGCAGTCTCTCTTGCTCTCTCTCGCCTTGTTTGTATGTTCTTTGAATTTGACTTTGTAAATCACATGTTGTTGGTTAGGAGGTTGGCAGGTGAGTGGGTACCCTATACATTTGTGCAAGAAAATTTATGTTTAGCCCACTAGGTTTATTGGTTGTTGCCACCCGTGTATGTTTTGGAGTACAGACCTTTTATTTAGATAATTTAAACCAGGACTTTTGTTTGTTGTTTTAGTTCTCTGCTCAGTTAGTTAGTTAGGCTCTGTTTTGTTATATTGGTTTCTTTGATTTGGCACAACCATACAGCCTTCCTCCCTCCACTTTTGTTGGTTGTTTTATTTTTGTGTGTGTTTGGACCAATAAAGGACAAACACCAAAACTCTATGACCTTGACTCTCTGTTTGTCTTGTAAAACCTTGTCTTCATCAACTGAGGACATAACACTGCCACTGATGGATTTAGGCCTGGTTAATAACTTTGTGTTCAATAATTAGTTCTTATTAACTTTAGCTGAGACCTAAAACCTCTTTAGATCAAACCAAATGACTGTATATAATATGAACAACTTCTGCCCATTGCTTTCCTATTCACCGATATAGTCACTGTGACAGGGCAATAAAATGGCAGTTACATCTGGGCTTTTCCACTTATACTGATTAGTATAACAATAGTTTTCAGAAAAAAAAAACGGACGGATAAATCAAAAATTCATAAATGTAAACATTTGTTGTTTTTTCTATTTCCTGTGGAATGGTTTGTAGATGGTATTGAACTTGTTAGTCTTTGAGCTGTCTCTTGTCTGAAAATTACAAATCTTCAGTAAAATATAGAAAGGCTCATGTGATAAATCCCCAGAAGTCCTCCCTGGGCTTCCATAGACTCACTCTGTGAACTCTGGCTCCTCCCACCATCCAAACACATGAATGTAAAGGTAAACTGAGACTGTGTGCCTTTATGAAACAACTCCCTCCACCCTCGCCCCACTCACTTCCACTCGATTTGTGCGTTCACACCAAGCCTCTCTCATGGAACCTCTTAAAAACGTACTCAAGTAAGGGCACCACCATACAGTGATATACCTCCGTCCACCAGAGGGCAGGCTCCAAAAGCGGAAATATAAGGAGAAACCCAATGGTGACTTTACAAGTGTAAAAATCATGTTTACAGCCTGCTACAAAAGATGGCTAAGGTCTCTAGAGCTAAGGTTTTACTACTTGACAACTCTAGTGGGGGATTTCTTTATTAACATGTTCGTTTATGCTACTGATGTAACCGCCATTTTATTGCCCTGTAGTAACAACATCAGTGATAGGAAAGCAATGGGCGAAAGTTGTCCATATTTATACAGTCATCGGTTCACACGAGGATCCGCCGGACTAAGGGTCGTCTGAAACCAGTGAGTGGTGAGGGCGAGTGGCTTATTAGACCCTCCAGAGCGAGTCTGCACCGTTACAGACTCACTCGCTGTGAAATACTGGCCTCTGGTCCTTATGCCAGACTCCAGACAAGCGTAGTTCCACAAGCTTTGTGGAAGCATACAATTCTAAAACCAGAGCAACACTTTTGTACAGACATATGAAGTAAAGAGTAAAGACTTTAGGATCACATGTTTGTTTCCTGATCTGGGTAAAATCCAGACATGTAAGACTAAATTCTTTGCCCCACTTGCTTGAAATTTAAATGTATGAAAACATCTTTGTGCATCACCGACACAGAAAATGCACAGCGTCCTTGTTTTCTAACATATCCTAGTTATTCTAAACAACATAATCCAGAGCAAAATGGATTATTTGCCGCTTGTGTTTGGTGCGTAACCGTGGTGACAGAGAAGACCTGCTTCTGTCAGAGCGAGAGTAGTGCTCCTGAAAGAGGAGTGCATGAGTTAGACACTACTCTGTAATCGAGGGAAATCCAGTCTGCTGCGAGTGTCACTACAAACCGAGGACACTGGAGGGTGGAGTGGAAGTGTGGAGGGATTCAATTCAGAAAGTCCCTCTGTCTCCTTCTAAAGCCTCTTTCAGACATGTCTCCAGAGGACGTCAGGAGACATGAGCCTGTGTCACTCTGGGCCTTCATCCTATTTTAAAGCCTCCACATGCCTGAAAAAAACCCTCCTGTCTGTCCAAACACAGTCCTGGAGCTGTTCTCTCATTTCTGTCACACTGATGCCTCTGGAAAAGCAGGAGCCACTGCTCTGTCAGCTGGACCTGCCTCAATGTAATAATGGGCGTAGTGGCCCAGTGTTAGAGCGGTTGTCCTATAACTGGAAGGTTGCCGGTTTGATTCCTGCTCTCCCCACAGTTCATACTGTTGTTGTGTCTTTGGGCAAGACACTTATGGTGTTCCATCTGTAACACTGGTGTATAAATGTCTGTGTGAATGGAAGCTTGATGTAAAGAGCTTTGAGTGACTCGTAGGTGAAAAAGTGCCAGTAAACAATTATGTTGTTTTTTCTTTGTCCTGTGGAATGGTTTGTAGATGGTATTGAACTTGTTAGTCTTTGAGCTGTCTCTTGTCTGAAAATTACAAATCTTCAGTAAAATATAGAGAGGCTTATGTGACAACAGTTTCTAAATAGAAATGATATTAGTGCATCACTTACAGCCGAATCGGTAAAAATCCAGGTTCATTACTGAAGATTTGAGGGATGTCCGTGGACCAGTCACTCTTCAGAGACCCACAGCTGGACACTGGAGGCACTGCTCTCTGATTTCTGAAAGAACACGTTTCATGAACACACTGATTTATTCTACAGTCAGACAGAGTACAGTTGTCACTGACATCATCAAATCAAAAGGAACAGATGTGTTCAAAGGGTTTCTTTAACACAACACTGTGGCCTCTGGAAAAAAGAAAAAGATGTAGAATAAAAAAGTTATACTCCTGAAAGAAATAAATAAAATAGAAACACAACACATGAGCAAACCAGGAAACTCCAGCTTAAGAATAAACTACTATTTGAGCCTCACAAGCCTTTTAACATGAAGACATCATTAGCCTTGTTTAAATTACACAGAAAACATTTTGAATATGGGACGAGCAGGAAAGAGTTTGGCCCTACAATTAAAGCAAATGGAAAATAAACATTCCATTCCTGCAGTTCATGAGCAGACTGGCTCTGATACATGACCAAAAAGAAATAAATACAGCTTTTAACAGTTTAACAGCAAGTAAACAGGATAAATGAGAAAACCGTCACTCCACAGCCTTCAGCAAATAACTTGCAGTGTTACTAGGTCTTTGTTTAAGAAGGACCAGAGCAGACAGGAGCTCTTTCTGGCTGGACCTGTGCTGGGTAAAGTTGTATCTGTGAAAGGTATTCTGTTAATCATGTATTTTGAATTCGGCTACAGCAGCAGAGCTGTTTGATTGGTTATCTTTTCACGAATGCAGGTACACTTGTGTTTCATTCCCTCCTTTCTGATCAAGGTAAATGTGCCTCTGAGCATAACTTTAAATAAGTGGATATTAAAGTTTGTAAAAATTTAAATTAAATCTAATTAGTGGATATTAACAAAGTAACTTGAAATTTAACTTAAAAATCCCTAACAACACTGCCACTGATGGATTTAGACCTGGTTAATAAATTTGTGTTCAATAATTTGTTCTTATTAACTTTAGCTGAGACCTAAAACCTCTTTAGATCAAACCAAATGACTGTATATAATATGAACAACTTCTGCCCATTGCTTTCCTATTCACCGATATAGTCACTGTGACAGGGCAATAAAATGGCAGTTACATCTGGGCTTTTCCACTTATACTGATTAGTATAACAATAGTTTTCAGAAAAAAAAAAAAGGACGGATAAATCAAAAATTCATAAATGTAAACATTTATGTTGTTTTTTCTTTGTCCTGTGGAATGGTTTGTAGATGGTATTGAACTTGTTAGTCTTTGAGCTGTCTCTTGTCTGAAAATTACAAATCTTCAGTAAAATATAGAAAGGCTCATGTGATAAATCCCCAGAAGTCCTCCCTGGCCTTCCATAGACTCACTCTGTGAACTCCGGCTCCTCCCACCATCCAAACACATGAATGTAAAGGTAAACTGAGACTGTGTGCCTTTATGAATCAACTCCCTCCACCCTCGCCCCACTCACTTCCACTCGATTTGTGCGTTCACGCCAAGCCTCTCTCATGGAACCTCTTAAAAACGTACTCAAGTAAGGGCACCACCATACAGTGATATACCTCCGTCCACCAGAGGGCAGGCTCCAAAAGCGGAAATATAAGGAGAAACCCAATGGTGACTTTACAAGTGTAAAAATCATATTTACAGCCTGCTACAAAAGATGGCTCCAGTCTCTAGAGCTAAGGTTTTACTACATGACAACTCTAGTGGGGGATTTTTTTATTAAAATGTTTGTTTATGCTACTGATGTAACCGCCATTTTATTGCCCTGTAGTAACGACAACATCAGTGATAGGAAAGCAATGGGCGAAAGTTGTCCATATTTATACAGTCATCGGTTCACACGAGGGATCCGCCGGACTAAGGGTCGTCTGAAACCAGTGAGTGGTGAGGGCGAGTGGCTTATCAGACCCTCCAGAGCGAGTCTGCACCTTTACAGACTCACTGCAAATACTGGCCTCTGGTCCTTATGCCAGACTCCAGACAAGTGTAGTTCCACAAGCTTTGTGGAAGCATACAATTCTAAAACCAGACGTGCAACACTTTTGTACAGACATATGAAGTAAAGAGTAAAGACTTTAGGATCACATGTTTGTTTCCTGATCTGGGTAAAATCCAGACATGTAAGACTAAATTCTTTGCCCCACATGCTTGAAATTTAAATGTATAAAAAAACATCTTTGTGCATCACCGACACAGAAAATGCACATTAAACGTCCTTGTTTTCTAATATATCCTAGCTTGTTATTCTAAACAACATAATCCAGAGCAAAATGGATTATTTGCCGCTTGTGTTTGGTGCGTAACCGTGGTGACAGAGAAGGCCTGCTTCTGTCAGAGCGAGAGTAGTGCTCCTGAAAGAGGAGTGCATGAGTTAGACACTACTCTGTAATCGAGGGAAATCCAGTCTGCTGCGAGTGTCACTACAAACCGAGGACACTGGAGGGTGGAGTGGAAGTGTGGAGGGATTCAATTCAGAAAGTCCCTCTGTCTCCTTCTAAAGCCTCTTTCAGACATGTCTCCAGAGGACGTCAGGAGACATGAGCCTGTGTCACTCTGGGCCTTCATCCTATTTTAAAGCCTCCACATGCCTGAAAAAAACCCTCCTGTCTGTCCAAACACAGTCCTGGAGCTGTTCTCTCATTTCTGTCACACTCTGAGTCTTTAATGTGAACTGACACAAGGCTCATCACTGTCCAGACTCTACACCAGCCCTCCACCCAAAAAGAACTAATGACTGAATCAATAATAAGCAACAGTTTCTAAATATAAATGATATTAGTGCATCACTTACAGCCGACTCTGTGGAGCTCTACGTTTACTTCTGAAGTTTAAAGGGATGTCCTTGGACCAGTCACTCTTCAGAGACCCACAGCTGGACACTGGAGACACTGCTCTCTGATTTCTGAAAGAACACGTTTCATGAACACACTGATATATTCTACAGTCAGACAGAGTACAGTTGTCACTGACATCATCAAATCAAAAGGAACAGATGTGTTAAAAGGGTTCTATTTCATCCCTCCTGACCGCCAGGGGCGGTGCATTAAGCACTGAATGATCATCTTTGCGCATGCGCAGGTCGAGAATTTAATATCAACAAAGTCACTTGTGACCTCCCGGTGACCCACGTGGGGCTATTTAGTCACGTGATACCGGGAGCTCAGTCCCTTTTTGTCTTCTCGCGCGCAGGTGAAGCTTTATGGTGGAGACTTGTGTTATACAATCCACTGTTCTTTATACACTCAGCTCGTAGCTTGTAGCCTCGTGCATTGTGAGTTTTTTTTTACCACAATCGGAGCAGCGGGAGTGCTCGCCCTCCAGAGGCTGCAAGAGCTAGATGTTGTTTGCATCACGGACGCTGGTAAGCTAAGGTCCAGAGTGTGGGTGCAACAGATGGTAAGTCCACTTTCCGTGTTTGACTGTGCTATATATATATAATTTAGAATTGCCGTGTCCGGCTGAGCTAAATACATTTGGTTTTGCTTTCCGTGTTTTCGGCTAAGCTATATATATATTTTGTGACTGCTGCCGTGTACGGCTGAGCTAATTACATTTGGTTTGCTTCCGTGTTTCCGCTAAGCTATATATATTTTGTGAGTTGCTGCCATGTTTCGGCTGAGCTAAAGACGTTTGGTTTGCTTTCCGTGTTTCGGCTAAGCTCTATATATTTTGTGAACTGCCGCCGTGTTTGGCTGAGCTAATTACATTTGGTTTGCTTCCGTGTTTCGGCTAAGCTCTATATATTTTGTGAACTACCGCCGTGTCCGGCTGAGCTAAATACATTTGGTTTGCTTCCGTGTTTCGGCTAAACTGTATATATATTGTGTGAACTGCCGCCGTGTTCGGCTGAGCTAATTACATTTGGTTTGCTTCCGTGTTTCGGCTAAGCTATATATATTTTGTGAACTGCCGCCGGGGCCGGCTGAGCTAAATACATTTGGTTTGCTTCCGTGTTTCGGCTAAGCTTTATATATCTTGTGACTGGCCGCCGTGTTCGGCTGAAGCCAAGTACATTAATTTGCTTTCCGTGTTTCGGCTAAGCTATTTATATTTTGTGACTGGCCGCCGTGTTCGGCTGAGCTAAGTACAATTGGTTTGCTTTCCGTGGTCGACTGAGCTGTACACTGTTAACTGCGGCTGTGTTCGGCTTAAGTACAAGTGTATTTGAATTGCATATTTTGGAACGGGGGTAACTTCGGTTCCACGTAGCATCCCGCGGTGGAATCACTAGTAGCGTTTTCAGCTCAAGGTGATTCGCAGGGGTAATTGTAATTACTGGGGGTCACTAGTGGCGGTTCTTGCTCGACCTGATCTCCCTTGAAGAAGACTTGTAGTGTTGACTGTCATGCTGGAGTCACTATGTTGTAGGGCATGTTTAGCCCCCCTCCAGCCTGAGGATGGCCACGATCTCTGTCCCTCCTGCTTGGGAGTTGGTCATCTCAAGGAGGGTCTCACAGATGACGCGTGTATAAACTGCATCATTATGCCCCGGTGGCTAGGCTGACCGCTGTTGAACAGCCTTTTGCTTATTCAACAGAATTACAGCCTGCTCAGTTACCAGCTGGACAGGGTACACGGCTGAAGCGCCCTGTTCTGAAGAAACGCTCGAAGGGGGAACTGTCCAAGAAGGTGGACAGTCTTTCTTCAGAGTTGGCCGAAATGAAAGCCATTCTCCAGTCATTTCGGGCTGGAGAAGTCCTCGAGGCGGCTGCACATATGCAGGACGTAGCCTCTCCTTGTGAGGATGATGCCATTTCGGTGGCGGCGTCAGGCACGTTCTTCCAGGAGACTCAAGAGACGAGCCCTGAAGCGTCTGAAGCCGGGTCCCATGTCTCTACAGGTACTCTAGAGGGTGCGGACAACTCGGCCGTCTCAGCCATTAGGATAGCCCTTGCTCGGCTACAGCTGGATGAACCACCACCACGACCAGTGGCATCCAGCGCATTTTTCCGAAGGCAGAATGCGGCTACCTCTTTTCTGGTGCCCCCCTCGGCTGAGTACGTTAAAGAGCTCCATGCGTGCTGGGCGGACGTCAAGGCATTTTCACGGCCTACGTCCGATGCTAGAGCGCTCGCTTCGATGCAGGATGCCCCCAAATTTGGGCTGGGTCAAATGCCGTCGGTGGAGCCGGCGGTAGCCTCTCTAATTGTGGCCCCGGACGAAGCCATGCGACCCAATGCTAGGTGCCCACGACCGCAGTGTCGGGTCACGGATGACTTTCTGTGTAGAGCCTATGATGCGGGGGCACGTATGGGACGGATGGGGAATTCCCTGTCCCATTTACTGCTGGGCCTTGCGTCTTCGCTGGAGGCCACAGGAGTCGATATACCGACCCAAGCATTAATGGACACGTCAATTTCCGGGTGATCGGACATGGTTTAGGGCCCCGCGTTTTCCTCGGCCTACACAACCTAGTCGTCAACCCCCCAGGGTCTGGCCCTCAAAAGGCCAGAGGGGGCGAAGGTGAGGTTGGAGAGCCGGCGGTCGGTCGTTTTACCCTGGAGCAGCTCTCTTACTGGGCCGCTCACAGCCCCGACATTTGGGTGCTGACCACCTTGTCAAGGGGATATCGACTACAATTCCGACGCCGGCCCCAAGTTTCTGGCCAGGTCAGGATGACTGTCATCCGAGACCCGGTAAGAGCCAATACGCTCAACAAGGAGATCTCCACCCTGCTGGCCAAGGGGGCGATAGTTCCTGTAGACCCCCGGCTGGATCCGGGGTTTATTCGAGATATTTTCTAGTGCCAAAAAAGACAGGCGACCTACGTCCTGTCCTTGACCTACGAGGTCTGAACGTGTTTTTAAGGACAATACCATTCCGCATGATACGCACTGGAGAAATGCTCCAAGAGCTCTCCCAGGGCGACTGGTGTACCACAATCGACCTGAAGGATGCGTACTTCCACGTCCCTATTGCAGAACCCCACTGGAGGTTCCTGCGATTTGCCTTTCAAGGAAATCACTTCCAGTTCCGGGTCCTTCCCTTCGGGTTGTCCCTGTCTCCGAGGGTATTTACTCGAGAAGTGGCAGCAGCGCTGTCCCCTCTACAGGCACGGGGTATCAAGATTCTGCCATACCTCGACGACTGGCTCATATGTGCACCGACCCGCAAACAAGCCATTCGAGACACAAGGGTTGTTCTCATGCATATAGAGCGCTTGGGACTGAGAGTGAACTTCGAAAAGAGCAGATTGGTGCCGACACAGTATACAGTTTTTCTTGGGGTCAGTCTGAATACACTCTCAATGAAAGCTTGTCCCTCTACAGCATTGTAACCATGCTATCTGTTTTTCAAGAGGGCAGGGCACTGCCCTTTGTCTGGTATCTCCGACTTCTGGGCATGTTGACAGCCGCCTCCAATGTGGTGCCTCTGGGACTGCTCTGGTTGCGCCCAATGCAGATCTGGCTGAACAGTCTACACTTAGATCCGACAAGGTACGTGCACAGGTACAAAAGGATACTCGTGTCACCCCAGTGTCTCGACTCCCTGTCTCAGTGGAGGGACAGGAGTTGGATTACACAAGGCGTTCCATTGGGCTCTCTACCGGTACAGAGAGAGGGTGTATTTACTGATGCCTCCTCCACGGGTTGGAGGAGGCAGGGCCGGGATCGAGCTCCTCTCAGTTTGGCAGGGATGTTGAGCATACCATAAGTAACGCTCGGGCACCCTCCACACGATTGTTGTATGACAATCGATGGAAATTGTTTGAGAGGTGGTGTCGTGACAGGGGACAGGATCCAGTAGACTGTCCGATGTCATCCATTCTATTGTTTTTACAAGGACTCCTAAATCAGGGACGGTCACCGTCTACCCTGAAGGTATATGTGGCAGCAATCTCCTGTCAACATGTGGAAGTCGATGGCAAGACTGTCGGAAGTAATTAGGGCTGGGTACCGAACTTCGATACCTTTATGGTATCGAATGAAAAACTTCGATTCTATGGGTATCGAAAAATTATTTATCTTTCGGTGCCAAATTTCGGTTCCAAAAGCCAAGCGGCCGGGTTTTTTTTTTTTGCCAAGCGGCTGTGTCTGTGTGAGCTTGTAGCATACGTGCATGTAAGGAACTACATTCGCCGTGATTGGCTGTCCACCACCACGCGTGGCGTGGACGGTGGGATATCTGAAGATACTCGCACTCACACAACACAAGTGTAACGTTAGTTGTTTTTTCTCCAAACGTTCCAGTTTTATAATGCCAAAGAGATCTAAAGTGTGGCTACACTTTATAAAAGTGGATGCCGAGTCAGCAAAGTGTAACATATCGACAAAGTGTATTGCAACCAAAGCCGACAATACCACAAATTTAATGAAGCATTTGACCATGCACGGGATCAATATGAAGACTGTAAAAGGAACCAGAGGAGCCTTGCACCTCATCGGAGTCAAACCTGCCCCCTTCAACATCATCTGGCATTTCTGACATTGTAGCAGGTAAGAAAGGAAGATATTACCTTTTAACAGAAGTTAAAGTAATTGTTTACGCTTAACGCGAGTGGTTTGAGTGTGTGGATGCAACTCTGCGTTGAGATGTAACGTTACCCAGGCGCTAGCTTTAACCTTATTCTTTGACCAGGCAACATCTTTGTTTTTCCAACGTAACGTTAAGGTTTCACATTTTAGAAATACTTGACAGATAAGTGTAATTTCCTACTTAAACCTGAGGTTGACTACCACTGGTTGACTACCACTTTATGTATGTTAGCTTGTGCTGCTAGTCGGTTGCTGTAGCGTTAGCGCTGTTATTTCCTCCTTCACATTAGCCTCTGCCTCCTTTTGCAGGAAGGCATGGCGATAGAAGTAACAACCAACAGCATGACCAGCACCTCCAGATTCAGGAGGAGATACAACTGTACAGAGGTTTGCCGTGTACACTCAACACTCAGTGAATCCAGCAACTTGGTGGTGGAGTAAGAAGGACACACTGCCAATGCTATCCAGCTTGGCAGCCAGGTTTCTCTGTGTACAAGCCTACACAAATACAGTTTGATTTTGCACTAAAAGTTTTTTTTTTTTTACATTCCTTTGAATTTTAGTTGGTTCAATATTAGGATGTACAGAATATAATTTATTTATAATATGTTCATGTTGTGGCAAAAAGGTTTCTCTTTTTTTGTAAATTTTGGCCAAGTTAGGATTGATACGATGTGTGAAGTGTGAGTGTGAAGTGTTACCAGAATTTGTTTTAATTAAGATGAAAAATAAAAGTTTTGTGTTTAATGTATTTGTGTTGATTTTGAAATGGATTTTAAAACACATGGTATCGAAAAAAGTATCGTTAGGAACCGGTATCGAAACTGAGGTATCGAAATTGGCACCGGATCGAAAGATTTTGAACAATACCCAGCCCTAGAAGTAATAGGCATGTTTCCTTATTTTTGAAGGGCGCTCGGCGATTACATCCACCTACACGGCCAGTGGTCCCCTCATGGGACTTGACCATGGTCCTGGATGCCCTGAAGTCACCGCCGTTTGAACCTTTGACGAAGGTAGGCATTAAATGGGTGTCTATAAAGACGGCATTTTTATTGGCAATGGTTTCGGCCAAACGTATTGGAGAACTACAGGCACTGTCTGTGCATGAGTCCTGCTGTCGGTGGAATCCAGACAGGTCAGGGGTCACTCTTTGGCCGGATGTCTCCTTTGTTCCCAAGGTGATGTCCGGGGCGACGGGTATTCAGCCGCTACAGCTGGCCCGCTTTGATACAGGAGAAGTGTGTGAGCATCTATGCCCCGTCCGAGCACTAGATGTGTATATAAAAGCAACCGCTGCATTGCGCAAAACCAACCGGCTGTTTGTCTGCTATGCTGGCCCACGTAAGGGCCAGGCACTGTCTAAACAACGCCTGGCGCAATGGGTGGTGAGTACCATTACCCAGGCATACAATGCCCGGGGCCAACCACGTGGGAGTGAGGTGTCACTCTACAAGGGGCATTACCACTTCCTGGGCAGCAATGAATGGAGTGCCTTTGGAGGTAATCTGTGCTGCGGCGTCATGGGCTACTCCGCATACGTTTACCAGATTTTACAGACTGAACATAGCCGCTCCCCATACACTGGAGGGAGTTCTACGGCAGGACACTTCTACGTCCTATTAAGGTATGCTGGATTAGGGTCTGCTGATTCCTCGTGACCTTGCTGGTATACGTCATCCAGTGCTTAATGAACCGCCCCTGGCGGTCAGGAGGGATGAAATAGAACGAGAGTTACGTATGCAACTACGGTTCTATGAATCCCGGATGACCGCCAGGGCAGTCAGTCCCTCGGAATCCTCGTACTTGCGAGAAGGTAAAGGGACTGAGCTCCCGGTATCACGTGACTAAATAGCCCCACGTGGGTCACCGGGAGGTCACAAGTGACTTTGTTGATATTAAATTCTCGACCTGCGCATGCGCAAAGATGATCATTCAGTGCTCAATGCACCGCCCCTGGCGGTCATCCTGGGATTCATAGAACCTTAGTTACATACGTAACTCTCGTTTCTTTAACACAATACTGTGGCCTCTGGAAAAGCAGGAGCCACTGCTCTGTCAGCTGGACCTGCCTCAATGTAATAATGGGCGTAGTGGCCCAGTGTTAGAGCGGTTGTCCTATAACTGGAAGGTTGCCGGTTTGATTCCTGCTCTCCCCACAGTTCATACTGTTGTTATGTCTTTGGGCAAGACACTTATGGTGTTCCATCTGTAACACTGGTGTATGAATGTCTGTGTGAATGGAAGCTTGATGTAAAGAGCTTTGAGTGACTCGTAGGTGAAAAAGTGCCAGTAAACATTTATGTTGTTTTTTCTTTGTCCTGTGGAATGGTTTGTAGATGGTATTGAACTTGTTAGTTTTTGAGCCGTCTCTTGTCTGAAAATTACAAATCTTCAGTAAAATATAGAGAGGCTCATGTGATAAATCTCCAGAAGTCCTCCCTGGGCTTCCATAGACTCACTCTGTGAACTCCGGCTCCTCCCACCATCCAAACACATGAATGTAAAGGTAAACTGAGACTGTGTGCCTTTATGAATCAACTCCCTCCACCCTCGCCCCACTCACTTCCACTCGATTTGTGCGTTCACGCCAAGCCTCTCTCATGAAGTGCATGAGTTCTGACAGAGAGGGCCTGCTTCTGTCAGAGCGAGAGTAGTGCTCCTGAAAGAGGAGTGTGTAGTGTCAAAACTGACCTCTCAGTCTTTGCCACTATTGTATGGAATAAGTTATGAACGCAACACCAGATCCAATGCCATTAGAATCTTTATTGTTCACAACCAACACAATAAACGACCCGAGTAGACTTTCCCTCACGTCTACTAATGTTTGAACAGTAGACATAAGCTTTTATACAGTTTTGATATCAGTAAAGTAATAACTCTTTCCTGTAAAGCCTTAAAGTTAATTATTAACTTTCTGATATCATTGTGCAAGGCTCTGGGATCCTCCTCATTAACTCCCTGATGTCATTTCTGTCTGGCCTGGGAGGCTACTCCAAGCTTTGTATCCTCCGATAACAGACACCTGCGTCTTTATCTGGTCCTTCCTGTGTGTGTGTGTGTGTGTGTCTGACATTAGGTTTTGTCTTTTATATTAATATTTTTAAATGAATAACTAACTGGATCTACAAAGTTTAAAACACATAACATATAAAATATTACACCACAAGTGCATGAGTTAGACACTACTCTGTAATCGAGGGAAATCCAGTCTGCTGCGAGTGTCACTACAAACCGAGGACACTGGAGGGTGGAGTGGAAGTGTGGAGGGATTCGATTCAGAAAGTCCCTCTGTCTCCATCTAAAGCCTCTTTCAGACATGTCTCCAGAGGATGTCAGGAGACATGAGCCTGTGTCACTCTGGGCCTTCGTCCTATTTAAAAGCCTCCACATTCCTGAAAAAAAACCCTCCTGTCTGTCCAAACACAGTCCTGGAGCTGTTCTCTCATTTCTGTCACACTGTTCAAAAGCAGCTTTTTCAAGTGTCTTTAATGTGAACTGACACAAGGCTCATCACTGTCCAGACTCTACACCAGCCCTCCACCCAAAAAGAACTAATGACTGAATCAATAATAATGAGCAACAGTTTCTAAATATAAATGATATTAGTGCATCACTTACAGCCGACTCTGTGGAGCTCCAGGTTCATTACTGGAGTCTGGAGGGAGGTGCCTGGACATGTCGCTCTTCAGAGACACACAGCTGGACACTGGAGGCACTGCTCTCTGTTTGTGACACTCGTCTCTAAAACAACAGGATTTATTGTACAGTGTGTGTTAATAAGCAGCAGTGAGCACTTCCTCTGACTCTGTTCTTTTCAGAAAACACACTTTACAGTTTCCTTCAGACACAATATTCTTATTTTTGGGGTTCCTTCATGAACAGACCTCTCTCTTTATAATGGCTCTGTGAAGACTGGGCCTCCTCTTCGTCCACACTGACATTTTTTATGTTTTGTCTCAGCCTAAAAGGTGTGTTCACACTTGACACATTTTTTAGTTGTATGTCCACAAATTTTTATTCCATCAGAATTTTTTTTATATCATTATGAACAAAAAAGCTAAGAACCTATATGTAAAAAATATAAATAATTAATAAAATTTAACAATATATTTATTTATTTTTTTAACATATCAGGCTAAAGAGAGAGTGTCTTCATACAAGTACTTGGGAATATGACAAATACAAACAAATACAAAGTCCCTTACCCATCACTGCATTCTTTATTATTTAGTTGGTTGGACATCACTTAAAATTCGCAGACAACAGCACTGGTATATCTTTATTTATAAAGCTATACTTGCCAAACTTCCACTGTATCTTTGTAACCTCCTCTCTGTTTGCTCTGGTACCTATCAACTACGCTCTTCAAAGTGGTTGCTTTTTAATGTGCCAAGAGTTACAACCGAATTGGGAAAAACTGCCTTTTCTTACTTAGCACCTTGGGGGTGGAATAATCTACAAAAAGAGCTAAAGTTAGAAACCCTTATGTCCATAAATGATTTTAAAAATACTGTAAAGAGTGTTGTGATAGAGATATGTTCTTGTTTTTCTTAAGAGTCTCATTTTGTTTTATATTTCTATTTATTATTTGTATTTTCTTTTATTGTGAAAATGTAATTTTGGTGTTTATGTATGCATATGTTGTGATTTGGCTGCTACCTTGGCCAGGTCTCTCTTGTAAAAGAGATTCTGAATCTCAATGGGACCTCCTGGTAAAAAATAAAATAAAATAAAATAAAAAAGAACAGCTGCAGCCATGTTCACAGTCTAAAATGTAGAAATAATATTTGTAATAATTTAACAACAACCCATTTTAAACATTTTGTCAAAGCTAACAGTTCCTAATTGTAGAGCTGATTAAAACCAAGCTTAACTCACAGCAAAGGTTCCTATTTCTTAGTCATATATTATTATAGACAAGTTCTTAAGCTTAATATGTTTTAGAAAATGATAAATGTCTGTGTCCAGTGTCTGTGGAGATTCTCATTTATTTACTTTACAGCCTATTTTTGAATATGCGAGTCAGTAAAACTAACACAAAAATTGTACTTTGTCTTCATCAGGGGTCAGCAACCTTTTGGAGCCAAAGAGCCACTTTACGCCAGGAATAAAAAATTTGCATA
Source organism: Perccottus glenii (assembly GCA_024416835.2). Classification (NCBI taxonomy): domain Eukaryota; kingdom Metazoa; phylum Chordata; class Actinopteri; order Gobiiformes; family Odontobutidae; genus Perccottus; species Perccottus glenii. The sequence goes on from CM044549.2 coordinate 32,661,914, forward strand.
TTTTGAAGCCGCAATAACAGACCTATTTCAGACATAACATTTGGAAATAAACGTGTTTTTTTTTAATAGGCCTGTATTATTATGTGTTAATCATTAATATATGCTGACTGATGAATAATCACCGGCATAATAAATGTTCAAAATGACACAGTAGAAAAATGTATAGGCCTACTGTGTGATCAGCATACGTGTTGCCATGACCATAAAGGCTAAACTTGGATGTTTCAATCAGTGAATAAGTGCATATTTCAACATCATAGCACAGGCCTATTTTGGATTTTGGCTGATTGTATTAAATTTTCAGTTATTGTTATACTTTGAGAAACAATCCAAATCAACAACTTAAAACATTTTGTCCAATTAGTATTTACGTTTAGTAGTTTATAATTACATTTTCTTTCCAGTGTGTGTCCTAACTAAAATAAACTTATTCTCACAGTTGGCTGCAGCTCACATGACTGTGAGGCTCACAAAGGGAAGAGGGCTTTAAATCCAGTGTTTCAATCCCAGTGTCATTTACTTTCTTCACATTGATTATTTATTAACCCTTTAAGCTCCAAGTTGGCAAAATTGCGAAACATTACTGGCTGAGTTATTTATTGTAAGATATTGTAAAATTTATAAAAAGCACTTTTAAATAAAATTATTTCTTTTAGATTTCCAAAAACCTTGGTTTCCAATGGGCTACTTTTGGCCTGGGTCAAATTGAACATTGGAGAGACATTGGACATACAATACACACGCTCTTTCCTGAGACTCCTCCTCAGGTTTAGATATAATCCACTTAATGTCGGCTAACAGTAGATACACACAGTTTTCTAAATTTGGCCTACGGCTCTTTCCTGGACCTGGATGCGAGGCTCAGAAAACTGAATTCATGAACTGAAATTGAAAAACTGAATGTATTGTAGAACTGAATTTTTAACTTGGAAAGACAGTTCTAAAGCAAATGAATAAAGTTATAAGCTAAATTTATTTAAAATTAGAGCAATTAATTTACAAACCAATTTATTTGGTTTTAAATCACGCTTTATAAATTCACTTTTCAAAACGCATTCATTCAACTTTTTCAATTTCACATAAAACATATTTAGCTTCAGATTCGAGTGGCACAAGTAGACCATTAGATGGAAAGGTTTTGGAAAACTAACTGTTCATTTTATTTTATATTATTATTATTATCATTATTATTTCACAATATCTTACAACAAAAACTCAGCAAGTACCGTTGAGCAATGTTGCCAGCTTGGGGCTTAAAGGGTTAACAAGAAGAGACCAAGGACCATTGTTCTGACCGGTCAGTGGCGCGCTCTCACCACCAGAGGGCGCCCCTATTGGGAGTCCTTGAAATGGTCTGGACAGTGGCAGTGGCAAAATCTAACGATTTATTAACGAGTTATTGGAGACTTTTGGAGACTCTCTGAAGTGAAAGCACACATCGTTCTTAGTCTAATCAATGAGCAGCGGGTGCTGCCGCGGGCCCCACCCCCATCCCAAAGCACTCATAGTCGGCCCAGTCCTCGCGCAGCAGCCCCTCCCAGCTGCAGTCAGAGCAGGAGTTGTTCACCCCTCCACGTCCAGACTGCAAATGAATTGCGCATGTGTGGAAACTTGGCAAGCCGCCGCTGGTGGATCCCATTCCCGTGTGTTTTAACTCACCTTTTGTCTCTTCAGCGATGTATTTCCTTTCTCTCCTACAGCGTTCATTTCATTCATCACAATCACATGCACAATGCATGTGATTGTGATGAATGAAATGAGAAGAGCTTTATTGGGACAGTCGGCTATATCATAATAAAATACAGTAGAAGAGACTATGTGAGCACGAATTTGTCAAGAAAGCACATTAGGCAGGTCGAACGCAAGAAAGTATGCAATTTAGTATGATTGCGAATATGCTAATTTACGCATGACGTCATCTAGCGACTTTTTGGCCAGGCTTTAGCTACTTTCCTTTGAAAATAGTTGGCAACACTGGACAGTGGTCCTTGTCGCGAGACAGACAGATCTTTTGTTCACAAATCCTGCTGTGTGTTTCTCAGTTTCCCCCAGGTCTGTGAAGAAAACGAACTAAAACAATATTGTCCAACTAAATACAAAGAGTAACATGCCTTATTAGCATTTGGGCTAATACCACCATCGAGTGTGTTTCTTAAAAATGCGTGTTTTTTCGGTTTGGTGCAGTTTAAAACACAGTTGTGAACGCTCGGCGGACCGGGGCTTTCGTCTGACGGACCGAAATAAATGGATCGTTTTCTGGTTCGAGCTGATAAAGTGGACTACAAGAGTGAACACGTAAAAGGCCTCTCGGTGAAAGGCCCATGATTCACAAACAGGTCTGTTCTGAGCCAACACTAAACAACAGGAAGTAACTCAGTGGAAATACAGCTCAGTAAAAGTCAGCAGCTGTCTGTCCTCTGCTCTCTGTAACAGTCCACACTGAGACAACAGCTTTAATAAAGTCAAAGAACACTAATGTCACACTCACCTCCTCACACCACGACACAGCAAAATGGAGGCTTTCAGAATAGTTTAACTTTCGTTTCTGAGTCACGTGATCAGTCTGAGTTGCACTAAACAGGGCAAAAGCAGAAAAACAAATTTTACAACCGTAACATCTTATAACTTTATTATTTACTGCAAAAAAAAAATAAAAAATACTTACATATGTGGTCCTGTGGTAAATACTAGGGTCAGACCAAATATTTGACAAATAAAGGCTTAATTAAAATCCTTTAATGTAATAAGTCACCAGATTATAATAAAAGTAAATATCTCTTTACTTAAGACAATAATTAGTGACAAACATTTAAAAAGAAACTAAAGTTCATGTTTCTGTTTCTAAAATATAAGATAACTCTAAGTTTTCTTTATAACAATTAGAAGAGAATAATAAAGAGAAGTATGTTTACTTTATTTAATAACATGCAATATGATTGAAAATGAACTGTTTATATGATTTTATTTTGTTTAAATAATTGTATTGAGCCGTTTATGTCAAAAGTGTTTCAATGATTCTACTTCCTTCACTGTTCCTCTTTGTTCTCTTTGTGATTGGTCAGTTGTTGCAGTCAGTCAAGGTTATTCTATTGTGATTGTCAGGAGCATGGTTGCAAGGTTTGTGGTTTTCCTGCACAATTGGACTCCTTTCAAAATACATTTGTGGGAAAAATTTAAAGAGCTGCGGTTTTCTTGAGTTATTTTTTACAAATGTTTGCTTGTAGACAAAGACAAATGAAAATACAACAATACTAGTTGTTGTAGGAGAAGACAGGAGCCAGGACAGAGAGGAGGAGACAGGACAGAGAGGAGTAGACAGGAGTCAGGACAGAGAGGAGGAGACAGGACAGAGAGGAGGAGACAGGAGTCAGGACAGAGAGGAGGAGACAGGAGCCAGGACAGAGAGGAGTAGACAGGAGTCAGGACAGAGAGGAGGAGACAGGACAGAGAGGAGGAGACAGGAGCCAGGACAGAGAGGAGGAGACAGGAGTCAGGACAGAGAGGAGGAGACAGGACAGAGAGGAGGAGACAGGAGCCAGGACAGAGAGGAGGAGACAGGACAGAGAGGAGTAGACAGGAATCAGTACAGAGAGGAGGAGATAGGAGCCAGGACAGAGAGGAGGAGACAGGAGCCAGGAAAGAGAGAGGAGGAGACAGGAGCCAGGAAAGAGAGAGGAGGAGACAGGAGCCAGGAAAGAGAGAGGAGGAGACAGGAGCCAGGAAAGAGAGAGGAGGAGACAGGAGCCAGGAAAGAAATAGGAGGAAACAGGAGTCAGGACAGAGAGGAGGAGAACCCAGTGATCAGTGTTGAACTTACACTATCAGTCAAAAGTTACAGCTGACAGCCATTTTTGAAACTGTTAGAATTCATATTATGACATATTAAAACATAATTCAATATGTGTTCTTTCATAGTTCTGATGTCTTCAATATGAATCTACAATGTCGCATTAATAAAAAAAATAGAAAAATCCTTCAATGAGATGGAGTGTCCAAACTTTTGACTCATAGTTTAAGTCAAGAATTAGCCTTGCTGTAGAGGAGAAGGTAATAGAAAATACACTAATTTGATTGGATGCTATTGGGCTAGTTTCCATCCACTTTGAGGAGGTTTTGAGATGTTGGGGCTAGAAACTTTCCATGTACCTCTCAACCCTGCCTCAAAACAGAGGTGTCAGACCGCTTCAGCTGAACTCTTGTTCGGTTCAAGTGTGAACCTTGAATTGAACAGAACCAAATTGTGGACAGAACCATAGACAATCTCAAACAGGAAGAGATTCAGAAATTGGCAAAAAAAACAATATGTATTTCTCAGTTTCCCCGAGGTTGGAAAAGAAAACAATGTTGTCCAACTAAATACAATGAGAAGCTAAAATGCCTTGTTAGCATTTGGTTTAACACCACGATCGAGTGTGTTTTCCTCTTTGGTGCAGTTTAAAACACAGCTGTGAACTCCTGCGGACCAGGGCTTTTA